>JAHWFP010068954.1:16931-27801 GCA_023313725.1 Lithobius niger | reverse complement strand
CCGTAACATGATTTTGTGTTCTTTTATTTGTGTACGAAGCCTTTGAGCGGATATCCACACTTGATAACGGGGTGCAAATTATCCCCCAAACGTCGTGTTTTATTGTTTTACATGTGCACTTTTATAGGCTATATTTCTATCAAAAACTCTTCCGGTGCTGGTATTACTTCATACAGGTGTGTGTAATGGCAGTAAGGTTATGCATCGATGAATGCAGAAGTAGAGGATGTCAGAAGTGATCTCGTGCAGAGATGGTGACCGGGTTCCCCCCTCCCCCCTTTTTTTGGAGGTAGGCGACTGCTGTGTTGTCGTCGATGTGGACTTGTACGACTTGGTTGGCTAGAAGGTGCTGAAAATGCCGGAGTCCTAGAAAGACGGCTCGTAATTTGTGGACATTAATGTGGTTGGCTGTGTCGGCTGGCCACATCCTAGACACCGTGTGGTTGCTGATGTGGCCTCCCCAGCCTGGGAGTGATGCATCGGAGAAGTGAAGTGTATCGGGAGTTGGCTCGTGAAGAGGGACAGTGTGAATGAGGAAATGGAGGTTTAGCCATTGAAGAAAGATAGCCGTAGGGAAATTGCTGGATCGCCGATGTGGTTCGTCGTCGACAGGTGTCTGAGAAGGCCACTCGTTTATGCGGAAGAGGTGAAGGGGCCGGACGAACCAATTACCGTAGGGGACAAGGGAGGCCATAGAATCCAGAGTCCCTATGAGGGAATCTAGCTGACCTCTGGAGGATGAGGGTAACCGGAGGAACCTTCGGATTTTGATCAGAAGGGTTTGGATTCGGTTTGCTGATGTCATCGCAGTAGCGGCGCGGAGGTTGAATGTTACTCCGAGGAAGACGAAGGTCTGAGCGGGAATCAAGTTGGATTTGGGAAAGTTGACTCCATAGCCAAGGTGATGGAGAAGCCGCAGGGCGGAGTACCTGTTGTGGATAAGGCGATGGTGATCTTGGTGAGGAAGAATCCAGATACGTGTCGACATGGATACCATGTTGGTGTAGCCATGCTAGGACTGGTTTTAGGACAAGTGTGAAGATTCGGGGGGGGGGGGGGCTGCAATTAGGGCCAACCGGGAAACGGGGGAATTGGTAGATTACTTCGTCGTAATTGAAGCGGAAGAGATGTCAAACGGATGCATGAAGCGGGTTGTATAGGTAGGCATCCGATAGGTCTATGGATACTGTCCAATTGTTTGGAAGCAGTTAGTGTGGTTGACATATGGAAGTGAGGGTTCTTGATGAAACGGTTGAGAGGCCGCAGGTTGAAAATAAAACTGAGATCGCCTGTGTTCTTGGGGCAAAGAAAAATTGGGCTGTAGATTCCGGGTAGATCTAGCTCGGATGCCACCTGGTTAGCCTGCTTGGCTAGAAGAGATGAAAACTCGCTGGAGAGGGAAGGGTTTGGTGGTGAGGCCTCTGCCCAAGGTGGGAACTGCAATGGGGATGGGAAGAGGAAGGACGGGAGGAATCTGCAAGATACGATGGCAAGGATTGTTTGGTTGGAGGTGATGTCTTGCCAGGCTGGTAGGAAGAACGGTAGCCGGCTGCCAACCGGCATTGGTAGCTGGTAATTCTCAGCGGGATATTCTGGGCCGCTGTTGGGCCTTGGAGGAGGAGTAATGGCTGCGGGAATCCGGGGTCCTGCTGCGGCCAAAGGAGCGACTGCGTCCGCGCCCCAACCCATGCTCAGAAAGAGCGACCGAGCACGACGGGGTGGAGAGATGGGGGAATCCGGGCATCTGCACGGGTGACCATGCACCAAGACCGTCTGGGCATTGGCGCTTGTGTCCCTTATGTTTGTAGGGCTTCGGCTTGCAAGTAATGTCTAAGTGCGGGGCAATCTTAGGGATGAGTTTGCGGAAGAAGGATTCCGTCCCGTGGATCAGTTGACTCCGCAGTACAAATTTGGTGATTTGAGTGCTACATCACGGAGTAGAAGGGTAGAATTGAAGAGTGCTCGCGTGAGCCAGTTCATAGAGTGAAACGTGGCAAAGAATGCCTTCCAGAAGACTTGGTTGACCAAAGAGGCAAGCTGACTGGTTTCCTCCGGGGATGGATTCATGGAAAGTCATTCACAGAGGATGTTGGCAGCCGTGTTCAGGACGTCTGCTTTGGAAGCCATGTGGAGTCCCAAGCGTAGAAGCCGGTCGTTGTCCCGGAGTACGGTGATAGGGACCATTTCTCGGCTGGGAAGATACAGTGATGTTCCAAGGTACTCCGACTGAGGGTAGGTGTCAATGTTTCGTGGATTAGCCGCCCCATTCCCGGTTGGGCGAAAAAAGAAGGATTTGTGGCCAGCTCGTGGTGGTGGTGGATACTTGTCTAGTTCCAACAGAGTCCCGTTGCCCAAAATGAGTCCTCCTGTGTGTAGGAGAGTGGTGAGCAAGTACAATACTGTCCAAGTGCAGTATTATGACGAGAGAGATGGTCTCGGAGGCCAAAACCGAAACCGGTTGACAGGCCACAATTCTTGCTAGGTTCGGAGTCTTGCGGAGTAGGATTGTAAAGAAAACAGTCCTGGATTACAGTCTCCACTGCCTTGAGGAGGTCAGGAAGAGGGATATCAGATGGATCAGGATTGACCGGTTGGTCTGGTTGCATCTGGCGGGAGGACTCCAAGGGGTCGGGCTGGTGCAAGGTGGGGATGTCGGAGTCCGACCCAGTAGCCTCCAATCTGAGTGAGGAGGGGAGTTGAGGCTGCGTTGGTATACTTGAGGGTCCTGCAGTGGTAGAAGACGAGGACCGTATCTTCTTGGAAGGCTGAGTCCAGGTGTCAGTGAGACGAAGAGGGACACCGGAATTCGAGGGAGCCGGTTGTTTGTAGCTGAAAGAATGCAAGGCGGAATCCATGAGGACATGTACCCATTCTTTTGAGAAAGGGTGGCCTGCTGATTCCCGGGGCCGAGTCCGGGAAGAAGCCGAATATCTGGAGTATCGAGATGACAGGTCGATGGGTTCCTCCAGGGTGGGGGCCGAACGCTTCAGCTGGAGGCGTCGAGCCCGGACCTGAAGCTTGAGTCTTAAGTTCCTTTGCCTTGAAGAGATCCTTTTGAAGACACGGCGGAAACCGGCTGAGCACACTGGATGGGAGATGTGGATGTAGTGTTCGAGCTGGACCGGGAACAGTCGGTAACTCAGAAATGCATGGTTCAAAGGCAGAACCAATTGGAGACCAGGAATACGCATGCGGAGAGCATGCCAGAGGAGCAGAAACTGCCGAAGAATCCAGAGGCGGCGGATCATACAAAATGATGATCGGGAGAGAAGACGAGGACCCCTCACGAGGCAGGGGATCCCGTGGAGTACCTTTTGCTCAAGGCATCCAGAGAAAATCCAAGGAGACGCACGAAACACACGACCGCACAGGAGGAGCACTAGAGAACCAAAGACGAAGCTCAGTCCTTCGTGCAAGGTTATAAGGAGGCGGCCACGCATGAGCGGAGGGTAGCAGTGCCAGACGATCATAGAACTTTAATCTCTAGATCACACAGCACATGGAGAAAGAGAATGCTAAATATTAGGTAATGGATATTTTCATGGCAGATAGAAAAGTTCTTTTGAGTTGTGACTTGGAGGAAGTCTGCACATTGGTAATCGAGCAGTCAACTTGGTAGCTAATAGAAAACTAATAGAAAATGAAGAAATATAAATTTCTAATGTAATGTAAATTTGCAAAAAGTACCCGTTATTTTCTTCAGTCTATTTAGACTTTCTCCTAAAGTGACTTATAGTTGCAGTTTGTTTCAGCTGTCAAGAATAGAAATCCAATTAGTGGTCCATTTTCACGGGTTCAACAATGTTGTGTTTCCGAATTTAGCGTTCCTGTTTTTAGTGTAGTGTACATTTTACTGTTCTTTGTCACGCAAATCGTACAAAAGTTGCCTAAAATGCAACAAAATGCTACAAATCTATAGAATTTTGCTAAGCTCAATCATCACTTCGTGCTACTTTATCGGTAAAAATGTGTGATACATTTACTTGGCTGTTGGCGATGTAAAAAAAAAGGATCATATTAATTTTCAAGACTTAATTGCTGCGTTATTTTTTAACGAGTCTCTTTTAGTTTTAAGTTGAAGTCGGGCCTATTTTGGGCAATGGATAGCTTACGTTTGCTTGCAATAAAGCAACGCTGCAAAGCTGCTGAAAAAAAGCTGATGGAATTTGATGTAACCCGCAGCAATAACTGTCGCAGATGTGGTTGAAAAACTGCAAGAATTACATGTCCTGAAGTAGATGGCGCAAGGAAACCAACTTGCAGCATCTGCAACCACGCAATGTTTTAAGCTAATATTGCCCATCTGAAGGGAATCGCAGACGTAACTACTGATATCACCGCAATAAATGGAGGTTACTTTTAAACTTGCAACAGTAATAGGGAATATAATACGGAACTTAATAACAATGTCCAAACCAGAATTCGACGTCTGTAACGTACTACAGTGCTACTTTCTGGAGTCGAAACATTAGTACGGACCATTCCTAAGTCTGAGTCTCTTGAGTCAGTCTAAATAACATCAACCGTTTTGTAGCACATGTAAATTCAAAGAAGTCTACAATATCTTGTACGTTCAATTTTTTTATTTTGCAAGCCTGTTACTGTAATAAAGAATATAATAATTATTTCTGAGTTGAGTGAAGGAACCAGGAATACCTCTTTAGTTCAATGAAATACAATGCGAAACAGAAAAAAAAATGAAATTAGAAAAATAATAAAGAAGAGCTGTTTATAAGACAATCTAAGATAATCTAACTATCTACGGAGTGCTGCATTCATCAGTGCCACACTCAGCCATTCGGGATGTCGGGTTCGTAACTTTACTGTTTTTTAAAGTTAAGTTTTTAAATACTAGGTTAAAAGTATGAGGGCAGCTTGGAGAGAACAAAATGCTGTGTTAAATAAAACGGAAACAACAGCAACATGGCAACCTCGATTGGAGGACTTTTAATATTTTTCACTTGATAGAAGCAGGTAAGGTCATTATGTGAGTGAGTTTTGGCAGAAATAAAATGAACAATTGTTCAGTTGCCCAAATTGTTCAGTTGCTCACAATCACCAACTCCTGGTTTCGTAAATATGGTAGCACTGCTTTATTGGGTATACCTAAAATGGTACTGGAATTTGTTAGCAAAGGTGTAATGATTTATTCTAGTGAACTTTTAGACCAGAACGAATCATTATTATCAGGATAGCAAGGGCAATCAATTGTATTGTATTAATAAGATCAACTCCATAAAAGGTAGGCGTAAATAATAAGCACTATTCAACAACAACTGGGCCTTTAATCGACACTCCGGTGTACACAATATTGACCCCACTATATGGCCAATTGAATCAGTGACAGGTTTTATGATTTTAGTATCGATTACAGTTATTGGCAATAAGTCGGACGAATGGCATTACTGATTAAGTCGAGCTGAACTAAATCACTGTTATATTCCGTGAATAATTAGATGATCATGACTAATTTTGTAACGTAGCTATTATTACTAGTTAAGCTAAACAATCATTGCAATTGCTATTCAATTCACTACTTAGCTCATTAATTGAAGCTCGGCCGTAGCTATCGGCTCACGGCTCTAGCCCGACGGCGTTCGCTCCGTCTAAGATGCGGCACGGCTTCCTGCCTTGCGTGCTTTCAATCCGTGACCTCAGGAATGTGGCTGGCGTGTACGAGTTAAACAACGGGTGAACAACTGATTGCAAGCATTCCAAAATCTAGTTTATATACTGTAGCGTTATCGTCTAAGATCGCTCCATTGTTGTATTGATTAATTATAGCAATTCTAAGTATTGCGTGGTTTTGACAGCTTGGGCCCTTGTCTCCAATCGGGACGTCAACACTTGTCAATCATTCTATTGTTGTATTAGAGTTCATTAATGGTACCCCGTATTCAGCGCTTTGAAGTTACCTGCCCATTTAATTAACTGTCCGTGTGGGAGTGATTTATTATTGTTCTTCAAACTGATCGATCATGAGCGACGTCGTAAATATTGTCAACTGGTAATGCCCTCCTTCAAACTCTAACAATAGGTTTAATTACACTGGTTCGGGTTACAATGGTCTTGCCGCACTCGGTCTCCTTTGAAGAGGGCTCCTAGTTATATTCACTCAACTGGAGCTAATTTGGTCTACCCAAATAAATATTCGGTTCATGCCTTTAATAAATGCATGCAGGGGTCGTAGTGTTCCTACTTTTTCCTTATTTCCTACTTTTTTTTTATAATTCCTTATTTTCCTACTTTTTTCCTGTTTTCAGATGTACAGTTCCCTACTTTTTTTAGCCATGCTTATTTTGTTTGTAAATTTAAGTATAAATTAATAAAATAACGTATAATATTTGAGTTCAATATGTATACTCGGTCCCTGACTTGTTTTCAACGTAACGAAGCGTTCTGCGCGTGCGCGTTGAAAAGCATCACTTCCGGTTTCCTATCTTACGCAACGGTTTCGTTTTCACAAGTCTACCGCCAACGTCCAAGCATAAATTGTTGGATAATTGCTTAGCCTACTAATTATGTTTCCACTATTTTAATTTATTACTAGCTGTTTGTAATTTCGTTTCTCGATACAATGAATCAAAATTACAAACCTCAAGTGTTCTGCATTGCGTCATCAAGTGCGTTGAGCTTGCCGAGCCAGCTCCAATAGAATGGTTTCGTCACACATTTGGTTGTTTCCAGTTCGTAGAGCGTCGACAACGAGAAAATATTCGGAAAGTTAATGAGCTACAATTGCGTGCAGCAGCTTTTAAATAAAAATTTATCACTGCCGTTGGGTACGTTATAGCGAACACTGCCGTTGCCCTTTTTTCCTTAAATCATCGCGGGTCGAAATGTGTTATGTTGATTTCTTGAAATAGCGTAGTAGCGATATATTCTCTTTTTTTACTCCTTTTTACTTCCTCCATCCCCCCCCCCCCCCCATCCTTCCCAACGGCTATACTGTTAAAATAGTAGAGGTGCAGTCTTGCTGAACAGAATGCTTATATATTTCACATCTCGGTGGAGATACAATATTGCTAGTAGGTTGTGTAGGCTTTTTTTTTAGTTACAAGTTACAAATCTTTTAAAATGTTCAGAAAAAAGTGTAGGCCTACCAAAAAATTCTTGGCTCAAATACGACCATTCCAGACTTGTCTGGTGGTGGTTCCCAGCCCCCCTCCCCCCCAAAAAAACTACAGCCATCGCTGTATAGCTTGAAGAGCTACTTTTTTACAACTGCTGCCATGGGATCAAATTATTAAAGAGATTTTTGTTACATTGGATTTGGTAGCCTAGATTTAAAACGAGCAAGCTTTTATCACATTTACTGTTATTAAGTCCTGATATTATGGGGTTCCTTATTTTTACCTACTTTTTAGTGAAAAATTCCCTATTTTTCCTTATTTACAACTTTAAAAATTCCTTATTTCCTACTTTTTTCCCCGTAAAACCCGCTACGACCCCTGTGCATGACATTTATGAAAATATGCATATAATTGATTATCAGTATTGTTTCTGTTATAAAGACTAATTAAGCCATATTAAACCCTTACAAAGATCATAACCTGCCCAAGACGGTTAGAGGTGTCCACGTGGGTTACATTGTGGAAAAAAAATAGCTATACAAACTAGGGCCTTAGGACTTTGCACCGAAAGCAGTTAACGCTCTCTAAAACCCTTTGCCCCTTTTTGGCTATTCAAACTAGATGTTGAGTATTTTAAAATGCTAAACGATGTCTAAACAATTATAAATAAATCAACAAGCACAATGATCAGTTATTCACGATAGGATAGTGTATCCTGGTAAACAATTAAACAGATTGATGCTGGCGTGGCGGCACCGCCTATACACATGAAGGTTGTATTAAGCCATAGCTATCGTCACAAACGTGCACTGTACGTTATAAATATCAGGTAGTAACTTCAAGCTAATAAATGTTGCCTTTTGTTACTGACCGAATTTCTTTGCCATTTTTAAACTACTAAAAGTTAATGCCATGGACTAAAAATAAAAGAAATAGGACAAGTGCATAACACACTTATGAACGATGACTAAAAGTACGTTTGTTCCCCACACTTTTAAGTTGTTAGTGTAAAGTAAAGGAAAAAGTTTAAAAGTGCACTAAGATGTAAAAGCAACAACTTGGCTAAGTCCCCGCCAGGACTGCTGGCCAGGGTAACGCGAGTGGCTACCATGCCCCTTCAGCATCTATCGGAACTTATTCAGGCCAATTCCAGACAATCTTTCGGCCTCTATGATGATCGGTGGTTTTCCGGTTCGAATCCCCGGGTTGCCTCTCCCTTTACCCGATTTTTCTTCTCTCAAAAAAGGCTGGTAATGTTCAGAATTGAGCCGGTTCAGCCACACGAGCATTAAATTGCTTCGGCTGACGTAAGGCTCAAAAGAAATAATTAAAAAAAAAAAACACTACGATAAAACTAGATTATTCTTACCTGTGCCTTCAAACATGGTGATGAATTGACCTCCAAATGCCATTGCAGTGTTAGGTAACAAACAAAACATAACTTTTAATTCCCACATCATGAGAATGTATCGTGGACTTATGTACATGTAGGGTACGTATGAGAAAAAATAAATCAACCCCGATGCAGTCACTGCTGAACTTGCTGCAACAAAAAAAATTACGATGTGGCCAACAAGAAACAACGGCAAGTATTGTAGGAGTGGGTACAGAAACATTTCTTTCAAAAATGCCACTTACCTCTCGAAAAGAAAGTGCTTACAGCAAAACAGAAGGATATTGTGGCACAAACGTATAACAACAAAAAACAAAATAGAAGGGAAGGTGACGTATATGACAAGACTCCGATGCCATTGAATAATGGAATCTTTAACAATATTGTCATGATTGTAACAGAAAAAAGTAACACAATAAATGATTTTATGTACCATGACAACCAATGTAACCAACCACTTAAGCCCATCATCTTCATCGATTCCTGTAGAACCAAAGAGATGCCATATTAACTATAAAGGTAGCCAGAAATAAACCAACAGGTAAATCATATAACATATGCACTCAAGTTTCACTCGAATAACAATACTCGGATTCGAACCAACAAACAAAATCCATGCCATACTGCCTTTACGGATATCCTTGCTCACTGGTCCACTGGCTACTGAGATGTCTACTTATCATCCATTTGAGGGACCGGTCAATATTTATGGTCAGGAGGGGTCAGAGGAAATGAAAATGGGACCACCAAATTTTCGAATAGAGACTCCTCTTCCCCATCGAGACCCTGAAAAAATTTTGACCCCCCCCCCCCAACTCAAGGTCCAAAAATAATGTGACCCATTCCCCCCCCCCAAAAAAAAAAATGGATCTTTTCGTATGTATTGAGACTGTCTGCAGATGATTTTCTGTAGCCAAGATTAGTGCTGTAGCCAAATTAAGTATGTAGGTGCCACTCCGCACCGACAAATTACCACTAGTTGTAAGGAAAACGTACCTCGTTTTTAACGAAAAGACACGTGGATTAAAAAGGTTCTATAAAATACTGATGTTCCTTACACCCATCTTGAATCAAGTTACATACAACATAGGATGAACACACTGTTTGCTTGCATGCCCAGATCGGTAACATACTGTCAGCACCTGATAAACAGAAGCAAGCAAGAAACCAGGGGGCAATAAACTCTACAGAGTTTATTGAAAATACTATACTAGTGCTATTGGTAATACTAGCTTCAAAACCTTGTACAGTGACATCATGGGGGAGGGGAGGGGGATTGAGGCTTAACGGCGCTTCGATAGCTTGGTCATTAGCGCTTGGTCATGGGGTCTGGGGGGGCTCCACGTGAGGTCTACGTGGGGTTACCCTCCCCAAGAAGCTGAGCCGTTTTTCAGAAATTTTGACTGTGAAAGCGTCATTTTTGAGGTCCAAAATTGGCTTTTGCTTATGACCCCAATCAAGAGGGTCCAACAATTCATGACACCCCCATTTCCTCTGCCCCCCCCCCCCAATCCCCTCCTCGGCAATAAATAATGAATGGTCTCTGACTCGTAAACTACTTAAGACCTAAAGCTGCATTGCACGTTTAAACGGGATGCTGAATTAACAGCAACAAAAGAATAAATGTGTATTTCAAATGGTTCATTTCCCTCCTTCAGATGCGCCACAGTCTCTCTCAACAGGCAGAAACGTCTTCTTTGAAGATCTTGATGGAACAATTTACCATCTATCAAACGTACGAGAACGACAAGGGGAACCTCAAAAACTGGGACATAGTGAAGCCTTAGCAATTGGGGGCAAAGGCAAAACTGAATTCGACTATGATCCAAGTTTGCTGAATTTTTCTGCCAAAATTGTATTATAGGTTAGCCCTTCATACGCTGGCAAACATAATGGGTTGGGGTGAGAGAGCGAGGTTGGGCATTGCTCCTACCCCGACATTTTACCATGCCCACCCCATTGGCTCCATAGACACTATTTCTGCCCAAATGGCTAAACAATCTCGGCTGTTCCACAGGGCTTGTAGCACACAATGTGCAACACTGATGTGGAGCCTACTAGAATGTAAATACTGCGCATTATGTGTATTTCTCTCTGTATGTATTTTCACTGTAAAATACAAATGCTAATGCAAGAATCATTGTGATCAACATAAAATATTAATGCGAATTTATCAGTAATGCAAGAAAAGGAATAATTTCTTCCAAATATGCAGTGATCTAAGTGATAAACATAAATCCAGTAGAACACAGCACAAAAACTGAAAATACGTTTTAATGCCGCATTAAGCTTGAGAACCAAGCTTAAGCTGGAGAAAAGTGAAGCAGTGCTTGTTGGAGGAAGAGAGTGTTATAACCCAGTGTTTCTGTCATACTCAACTTAGCTATAATGTGGTTGCCCACTC
>JAHWFP010068954.1:0-11931 GCA_023313725.1 Lithobius niger | reverse complement strand
CAGTGTTTCTGTCATACTCAACTTAGCTATAATGTGGTTGCCCACTCATGTTAAAATGTGCCCTAGCCCAGATGCGGACTGGCAAGTTTAGAGGCCAATCAGGAAATTGGAGGCCAACATCCACTTTAGAAAAAGAACATTTTGCCGGCCCTCAGCCCGGTCGGCTAAAAATGTTTTCTTTTTGCCTAAAACATACTTAACCTGTTAATTTAGCCTTACATTGTCCCCAATGTGATGTTCCCCTGGAGGTTTTGCTCAGCCGCCTGGTTGCGTGCCCCAACTGCACCTGCTCAGTGCAGTCCTCCCTTATAAAAGCGAGACCGTGGATGCTTCCGGCATTTATTTTCCTCTCAATATGTCAGACGGTGACTTGAGAGGGGAGGTAGGGCGGGGTTGGTTAAGTATGTTTTAGGCAAAAAGAAACCTTTTTTTAGCCGGCCGGGCTGAGAGCCGGCAAAATGTTCTTTCTTATTTGCCAAAACATATTAACCTGTTAATTTAGCATTAACAGGAGATCTCGTCAAAGATAGGTGGCGGGCACCGCCCTGGGCTGCAAGCAGGCTGTCCCCCCCCCCCCCCCAAAAAAAAAATAAAAGTCAAGAACACTTTATTCAGAACCTTGAGGAAACAGGAATTTGGATCTCTTTCGTAGGGATTGGTGGCCCTGAAAAGGACCGTTGTTGGAAAGTCTTGCTTCCATCTGGTGGTTGCTTGCTTCCTTCATGGATAGCTTGCTTCTGCTTCGTTCTGAGTGCTGAAGGGGGCTTGACCACAGTTCTGGCTGCAACGATAGGTCCCAGCCGGTGCAGTCCTTGTTCTTCTCTTGACATGTTCCATATGCAGTGGGAGGTGAAGGTTGATTGGTGACGCGAAGCTGCTGCTGCCAAGATTTCTTTAATTGGAGTGGTATTGTGGTGCGCACACAATGTGGAAATTGCTCTGACTTCGGGTGCCGTCACTCCCATGCCTCCGCTCGTACTCTGTCTATCGTAAGCTGCTTCGATTGTCTTCTTGATCCAACGGGATATCATCGCGGAGGAGGTTTCGCCGCATTGGGAGTCGACTGGAAGGAAGAGCTGGTTTCTTCCTCTACGGATGTCGTCTTGCTGAGTTCGGTCTAGGTAGAATCGTAGTACTCTGACAGGACAAAGGAGTCGCTCTGGATCGTCTCCCACGATGTTAGAAAGGGTCGGGAAGGTGATGGGTTTGAACGGCTCAGATGGTTTTTTCGTTTTCGCTCTGAAGGTTACTCTTGGTAGGAGAGTTACTGAATAGAAATTGGGGCTGAAAATGCAGTACGCCGGGTTAGCTGAGAGGGCTTGGATTTCAGAACAACGGTGGCTAGCTGCCAAGGTTACAAGGAAAACAGTTTTCCGGGTGATTGAGTAGAGCGAACTGTCTTGCATAGGTTCATATGGCTCTTCTATAAGCGATTGGAGGACGAGGGAGAGATCCCAGTCAGTTACGGTTCGTCTGGTTGTTGGGCGTTCGTGTTCGAAGGACCGTAGTAAAGCCAAAATGCGGTATTCGTCGAGAAGTTTTGTTTTGTCTGCCGCTTTGAATACTGAGTTCAGTGCTGAACGATTGACGAGGATCACTGAGCCTTTCAGATTCTCGATGTTGAATAGGTCACTGAAGAATTTTAGAAGGTCTGGAAGTGGGGTGGTCGATTGGATTAGATTTCCTTGTGATACACCAATTAATCCGTTTTGAGCAGTGGCTGTCGTACATGCAGTTTGTTGAGTCTCTGGTTGCCTTTGAGGCGATGCGTTCGGCCTCTTTGCGATGAATTCCAGCCTTCTTGAGGAGTTTGACGATAGTAGCCACCCGTGTAAATTGAGGTTTGCAACGTTGGGTGTAATTTCGACCCTTTCTGTTGTGACAGAAGATCTGGTAGAAGAGGCAGACGACTTGGAGTGTCTACTACTAGGTCTAGGAGGAGCGGGAACCACGCTGCTGATGGTCAAAGAGGGGCTATTAGGAGGAAGAGGCTCTGGCTTTCTTGTATTTTCTGAGAACCTGCAGTAGCAATTTGAACGGAGGAAATAGGTATGCGTACAGGTTGTGCCATGGAAAAGTTAGGGCATCTACTGCCAATGCTTTCTCGTCCGTAATCGGGCTGATGTAGTGGAGAAGTCTGGCATTGTGCTTCGTGGCGAATAGGTCTAGCATCGGTGTGCCCCAGATAATGAAGAGATATTCATAGATGGATTTCTTGACGCTCCATTCACCCGAAGGTGGCTTTCGACATGACAGAGAGTCTGCAATCAAATTCCTGTTGCTGGAATGTGTAACGGTAGCAGTGTGATGTTGTTCGGAATGAACAGGTTGAAGATCTCTGAGGTCAGATTGTGCAAGGATCTTGATTTCGTTCCCCCTTCTTTACGGATGTAGGCCAGAGCTGTCGTGTTGTCAGCTTGGACCTGGATCACCTAGTTCTGGATCTGGGGTAGGAAATGTTGGAGGGCATAATGGATTGCTCGAAGTTCGAGGATATTGATGTGGTCCTTGTTGTTTGTTGGCCATAGACCCGATATTTCTTGGTTGTCCATGTGGGGTCCCCAGCCGTCGTTGGATACGTCGGTGAAGAGGAGGCGATCGGGTAGAGGCTCGTGAAGCGGCATCGTATTTGTGAGGTTTGTGATGTCTGACCACCAAAGGAGGGTTTCAAAAGAAAAATCTTTGTCGAAGGGCATTTGTTTGTCGGGGTGGTTTTGGTTGATTGGCCAGTTGTCTATTCGGTGGTGATGAGGAGGCCTGACCATCCATCGGGCGTAGGGGACGAGATGTACCATTGCGTCCATCTTCCCAATGAGGCAGTTCAATTCCCGGGGTGCGAAGCTTGATTGGTTGCGAAAGAGGCGGATTTGATATACGAGATCTTGAATTCGATCTAATGAGGGAGAGATTCTTGCCAATTGTAGATTGAACGAGGCTCCGAGGAATGTGAATGATTGAGCTGGTGTCAGGCGAGACTTTGCATAGTTTACCCCGAATCCCAGTCGGTTTAGAAGGGAGATTGTTTTGTCCTGGTTGAGTTCGAACTTGTGGGGAGTCTGGGTCGTTGAGAGCCCAATTGTCCAGGTAAAAACTGGCCTGAATTTGTTGTTGGTGCAGGGTTGCTAAAATCGGTTTTAGAACCATGGTGAAGATCCTTGGAGCCGCATTTAGGCCGAAGGGAAGACAGCGGAATTCGTAGACCTTTTGGTTGTAAATGAAGCAAAAGAGATGGGTTATATCTGGGTGGAAAGGGACGTGGAGGCAAGCATCTTCTAAGTCTATTGAGATTGTCCAGTCGTTTTGTTTGAATGAAAGACGGATCGCATCTAAGGTCTCCATTTTGAAATGGTCATTGTGAATGAATTTGTTTAGTGGTTTCACGTTGAAGATTAGACGAAAGCCTCATGATTTCTTTGGAGATCGTGCTGTAAAAACCCGGCCCCGGGCTGAGACATTCTTTGATTGCATTCTTTCGGAGGAGTTCCGAGATTTCGAATAAAAGAGATTCCGAGACTGGACGGGCAAAAATCCCAAGGAGGGGAGGCTGCAATGGAGGCTTTGTTAGCAGTGTTGAACGAAAGCCGTTTTTTATGAGGGAGAGTACTTCGGAATTGCGGGTGATGTTCT
Organism: Lithobius niger; assembly: GCA_023313725.1. NCBI lineage: Eukaryota > Metazoa > Arthropoda > Chilopoda > Lithobiomorpha > Lithobiidae > Lithobius > Lithobius niger. The sequence goes on along the minus strand of JAHWFP010068954.1, from coordinate 8,304 downwards.
GCCAGGCCGGGAAAAAGTGGCCGGAGTCTTGCGCCGACCGAGAAACAGGATGGGCAAGAGGCGTCATTGTTGGTTTTTACGAAAGGAGCTTCTGCCCCCTGGTGATGAGAAGCGGCTGCGGCGGTCTGGGGTTGAAGCACGTTTGTGGTGGCTGCGTTGGCTGGAGCGGGAGCGTGGAGGGTCGGCACGAAATCGCTGGGATTGCTTTGGTTGAATGGGGGGGGGGATGAGGCTTAATGGCGCGTCGTTTGGTTGAATGGAAGAGCTTTCGTTAGTGCGGTTCGAGGTAGTCCCAACTTATTCCAATCTTCTGCCGGTGGGCGAGGGTTGGATTGTTTGTTTCTGTGAAAGGAGTGATTTGACGAAAGGGATTGTCTTTGTGGCTTAGGTTTCCTGGAGATATCGAGATATGGGGCTAGGGTCGGGATAAGCCCTCGAAAGAGGGTGTCGGACTCATGGAGTGGTTGGTTCCGGAGAATGTTGATTCATTCAAATTGTTGGCTGTGTGAAGAGCGATTTTCCGGAGAAGAAGGGTGTTCTTGAACACAGCCCTGGTTGCCCAGTTTGACTGAGTGATAAGTCGCAAAGCTGGCTTTTTGGAACAGGTGTGAGATGAGAGATGAAAGATTGCAAATTTCTTCAGGGCTAGCATCCGATGAAAGCTTCTCACACAGGCATTGATGGCTGTGTTTAGAACGTCGGCCTGTGAAGCGGCACATAAACTCAGGCACAGGCATTTATCGTTCTCGAAGAGGATGAAAGATGGGACTTCGGCTTTTTTCGGGATTGTGAGTGAGGTCCCAAAATCCATTTTCACTTCCCGCAAAGGAATTCGCATTCCGAGTAAGTGTCGAATTTGCGGGGATTCGTGGCACCATCACCGAGAGGACTAAAGAAGCTGTTTTTGCGGCCGGTTCGAGGGGCTGGAGTTTCTTTGTCCAACACCAAGGGGTCGCCTTTGCCGAGAAGAGAGCCACCATTGCGGAGTAGGCACGTTAGCAGGGTGGTCGACTGGCCGAGGAGACTGCGGGGTTTGGAGTCCCTGTCACGAAGAGCGAAGCCAAATTTGGTCTTCGATGGTTTGTAGAGGAAGCAGTCTGTAACCGTCTCTTCAACCGTCTTGAGAAGCGATACTAGCAGGATGGTCGGATCGTCGCCCGCATCGTCCGTGAAGTGGATTCTCTTCTGGTACGTCAGTCGGGACACAGACGAAAGCTGTGCTTGTGCCAGCAGGTCCAGGGGGGGGGGGGCATGTCCCTTAGGAGATCCTGGTGCGACTGACAGAGTTGCGGCCTTTTGTTTTTTTAGCTGTGTCGGGTGAAACCTTTCATGGATGGCGGTTGAAGCTACCCAATCCTGGGTGCGGGCGTGTCGGGTGGAAGACGTGCACGATGGCGGCGGCATCTGATTGTTTTCGTTTTCCGTTGAAAAGCCTCAAGGACTAGACGGTAGACTTCACTGCGGTTAACGCTATGGTCCCTGTGGGAAGAGCTCGACGAAAGGTCCAGTGGCGAGTTAGGAGCAGGGGGTGGATCGAGGACGGCAGCGCTGCTTGTCAAAAATTTCTCTTTGCTTCACGGTAATTCTCCTTAGCCTGTTGAAGTTCCAGTCGAAGTGACGAGAGATCCAACGGAGTGGAGGGAGGAGTCCGTTGACCGGCTTGAAGCGGGGACTTGTCTTGAATGGCGTCGACGAAAGTAGCAGGAAGGATCGACCCATAGGCCCGAAGTTCCGCGACATATGCATGGACAGTGGATTAGGTTTTAGATGCAGGTTGATGGCTCAAGAACTCCACAAATTTTGTAAGAGAAATCATTAGGTGTTTGGTGGCTTTCTAGTTTTTTTTTTTTTTTAATTACTATATCTTCTTCACATCTTTTCATCAGGCCAGCTTTCTCCAACGTAAATTAGTCCGATGCCAGTAGCTCACACCCCCTTCCGGTAAACCTTCCACATAAATGTGGCAAACTATTTACTAATTATTATAATACTGGCCATTGTTAACGGTGGACCCTCTTACATCAGTATTGTATTAGGCCATAGAAATTTACTTTTATAATCTAAGATTCCAACTTACCTTAATTTTACTTTCTTTTTCTTGCACAAGATTTTTGATGATATTTATAGTTGAACACAAAAAGCTGAGCATAATAACCACCGGCAACCAAGTTTGTAGGGCAACCAAAAATTTATCAAGTTTGAAAGGAGCCATTGGAAACAACCTAACGCTCACTTTCGGAACCTGAGGCATTGGCACAACAGTCTTGCCTTTGGTGCGGTTTCGATCCATCATCACTCTGCCTAGAATTGCCATGGCGACAGTGTGCTGAATGGTTAAGAAACCTTCCTTGTAATAATCTGAAATTTTTTTTTACAACAAATCAGTTAAATCCAACATCACTCTGCCTAGAATTAATGCTGCAGTTACAGTGTACGGAATTGCAAGAAACCTTCCTTGTACTAATCTGAATTTTTCACAACAAATCAATTAAATCCAACATCACACTACGTCGAATAGCCATAGCGACAGTGTGCTGAATGGTTAAGAAACCTTCTTTTTAATAATCTGAAATTTTTTTTACAACAAATTAGTTAAATCAACATCACTCTGCCTATAATTAATCCCATAGCGACAGTGCACAGAATGGTAAGAAACCTTCCTTGTAATAATCTGCAATTTTTTCACAACAAATCAATTAAATCTAACATCACACTACGTAGACTAGCCATGACGACAGTGTGCTGAATGGTTAAGAAACCTTTTTTGTAATAATCTGAATTTTTTTTTAACAACAAATCAATTAAATCCAACATCACACTACGTAGAATAGCCATAACGACAGCGTGTTGAATGGTTAAGAAACCTTCTTTGTAATAATCTGAATTTTTTTTACAACAGATCGGTTAAAGCCAACATCACTCTGCCTAGAATTGCCATAGCGACAGTGTGCTAAATGGTTACGAAACCTTTTTAGTAATAATCAGTTAAAATTCATATTTTTGTACTCCTAATTTAGGGTCACAGTTAAGTCCATGAGTACAGGTAAATCCCCAATATATTAAAAAAGTTCAACAAGCTTTGTCACGACCAAACAGCTTAACTGCATTGCGTTTTCCTGCTGCAGTTGGTTTGCAGCAGTTGGCATTTAAAAGCCTTAAAAGTGAAAAGAAAAGAAATTATGCGTGATATAATGTAAGCACATTATAATTGCCTAAAAAAACCGAGGTCGACTCTACAGCCATTATTGCATAAGCATAGAACTTGATAAACCAGTGTTTACTGTATCCTACGTCGCACTGTCTCCTAAACAGTGCATGTGAGCTACTGTAGCTGCAAACAATACCTTACAACGCAAGTGTATTCCATTCTAGCAAAGGACATGACATCTGAAGCTAAAAATCTCACTTAGTTCACCCGCTGGCTTCTTGGTTTTGTCAGAAGGTTCTTCAGGTAGAAGATATGCTAGAGGTAGAGCTAATTAACTGGGGATAATTAGCTCTGCCTCAACATAAAGTGTTTTACTGCATAAGGTGGTTATGCCAAGCTAACAAATCAACATATTAATTTTTTTATTTACAGTGATTATTATTGTCACCTGCGTTTTTGTTGGAAATTATATTGAAACTAAGAATTTTTACTAAAGAATGACATAACTCCCTGAACGAAAACTTGTTGTCAGCGAGCGAAGGACTTTGGGAAGACGTATTCTGTTCTGTCTGCAACGGTCATTCTACCCCTCGTACGTGAAGGTCATTGGGGTACCGAAGTTAACCTTGATTTGAAGATTACTGTATTGTTATTATGGCTTATGAATATATATACATTGTATGTTACCTTGAATATTGTATGAATCCTATTGTAATATCACATTGAATAGTTTTGGAAAGGTAGCTTCGCTGTAAATAGGGTTAATGATTAAGAGTTATGTTGCCAGATCCTCTCACCAGAGGGCAGCAGCATGCTCAACAGCCATACAATTCTGGATAAGCAGAGGTACTGCACGCCAGCAACTTTCTATGGCAGGCGTGATCATTTCCACAAGGTCTTCAGGGAAGCTTGTGCAAGGCAAAATACCGCTAAATCCTTCTTTTATGATGCCTGTATTTTGTGGAATGCTTTGGCTTCTATGACTGTGTCTGCAAGTAACGGAATGCAGTTTAGAAACCTGTGGAAATCTAAAAGAAGTCCAATATCGTGTGGTCATAGCATAGCCTTGTTTGACGTTCTTGTCAGTTGTAGTTTTTGTTTTGTTAGATGTTTTGTTTTGTTTGCTCTTTTGAGTGGCTGCATTTCTACTTCGGTACGGGGGGCCATACACCAATTTTAAATCATTAATAAAGAGAGCCACGGTTGAGATAGCCCGTGCAACTCGATGGCTTCATTGGTAGCATGGCATTGTTGGCAAGATGCATTCTGGGTAATATACCTGGCGGTAAAAGGAGTCGCAATTATACTATTGTAGGTTCTGGTTCGCCACTTGAAAAGCTGTATTATATGATCGTTTTCAATCGCCTGTCATGCGTATACACTAACGTTGGCGGTGACCCTTCTACACGCATTGAGCGACTGGCATACATAATGTCTGCAGCGTTAGGCCTAACCCTAACTTTGGCTATCGGTACGGTTTTTGCTACTGACAAGACACGTCTTCTTACTGTTCTCTGAGAAAGTCCAGTGGCAATGCCGGCCTCTTGAATTTGTTGTTTTAACATCCGTGTTGAGTACAGAGCCTTGATGTATTTGAAGACATGCCAAACAATCTTCCTAGCCAGTAAATTCAAAGGTTTTTTTTTAACGATGGGAAAGCGATGAAGCGAGCAATACGGTAGACATATTGGTTCGTCTGCTCGAAAAGAAATTTTACCAGGCATGATCAATCCATTTTCCGAAAATCCGCGCAAATGGCCAACCAGAATCTAAAATAGTATAGCTCAGTCATCGTTGAGCCCTACTCGGAAACATCTCTCCGGGAATAAGCAACCTCCGGCTTACATCCTTCGTTCAGCCTAAGATGGCAGCATTGCTTAAGTGGCCGCTAAGTTTATAAGAGTTCATTCTGCCCAATCATATAAGCAGAGTTCGTCAAAGGTGAGTTAACTAAATCATTATCAGTGTTTGTTCGAAATGAACAAAAAAGCCATAGAGCACGGAATATCTGAAACAACTGCAGATGGTGATTAACAGCAGTTTACATGGTTTTATAAAACTTACACCTATTATGTTGGAACAAGGGTGTGAAATGCAAAACCCAGAGGTACCGTTTAGCAAAGTTGATACGAATGACGTAGATTATCATTTCTATATTTTAAATACGACCAATAAAATCAGACAATTTTGCGTAGCACGAGTCAGCATAGACAAGCAACAAAGAACATAATAGGGCGATGATGGCCCATCAGTTTAAAACTAATAAATAATTTGAAATTTGAACGAAAGTTATGATAGATAAAAATACAAATTAGTAATATACAGGTTTTGTGAACCTTTCTCTAGAAATACGAAATCTTAAGAAATTTAGTCTGGTACCCTACCGATCGAAAAAATCTCGATACAGGCATCAACAGTCTTTACATACACCACATCGATAATTTAAGAAAAATTATTGAGAGAACACGTTACCCCGAAGCAGATTCAGAAGAATATTAACTAATTTTAGAATAAAATTTTGTGAAACGCATTAAAATGTGAAATTAAAATGTAATTAGATCCAACAGACTTAAAATTAAAACATATCAGATTAAAACCATAAAAATGTAACGTTAACGGTTACTGTTTTAAAAGTTTTAGCGGCGTACAAATTCTAACCTGATGCACTTCACTTGCATAATAAATAAAAGCCAACCTAAAACAGCAGTTGCTCAATAGAAATTTTCTTTTAAAAATTTTCTAATTTTCAAATTATTATTTCAAACTCTTTTGTTTCGCATTGTACAATGCACATTTTGCAAACGTCAAACGACTTGCAACTTTTCTTAAGTCAGTTTTTGCAACCGTAATACAGAGATACTGCAAAAAAACACTTAAATTATTGTGGTCAATTTAGTATAACCAAGAATTTATAGGTTTGGGAGGAGAATTTGTAACTCCAAAAAGTCCCTATTGAAACACGTTAGATGATGATGATGATGATGATGATGATGAAGCTGGCGACTCTCCCTTTTGAAACAGGGTGCAGACCGTCCTCCGTCACCTAATGGCGGCCGCATAGCCCTTCGTCACCTCCAGATGAAGATGAGGATGATTATGATGAGACGGCGAGAGGGACAATTTAGCCGGAGAAATCCAAGTGGAAAACCCCAGGATTCGTCCCTATCAGTTCGTCCCTATCAGTCCAGGAATCGTCCCTATCAGTCCAATTCGTCCCTACCAGTTCAATTCGAGTTTTCAAAGGGTGCCACGTGTTCCATCTGGTAATTTTTGCTGATTTTTCAGTCCAAATCTAAAGTAAACTAAATTACAACTAAGCTAGGCTAAATAATAATTGAATACAAGCTAGTTTTTTTTTAGTTTAGTTTAATTTAGGCTAAAAACTGAATAGAAATTCCCACGTAAAACACATGGCGCCCTCTATAAACTAAGACTGAACTAATGTGAATGTATCTAAAACGTTTCAGTATAGGTCTCGGTCACAAACTCTCCTCCCCAACCCTATAAATTCTTGGTATAACTGAACAATACCAATCTTTACATGCTTGTTTGTTCAAATTCTTGTAAAAATAAAGAAATCTGCAGCACTGATTACCGGGCCTTGCTCGGCTTCTAGAGATTGAATAAAAAGCTCTTGTGTTCTAAATTTGGCTAGTTGCAAGAGTACATGAAAGGTGCGCTTGCAAAGAATTATTATCATCTAATAATTGTTTCGTTGCTTAGAAACAAACTAGTCGTTTGGTCATCATTACATTGTTGGTCACGACACATTTTAGTGCCTGATAGTGATTTGTGTTCAATAGGGCAGTGACATGACGTAGTATTATTGTATATAGCTCTATGGTGGAGCCAGTAACTGGGTTAGATGCAAGGGGCACTGGAGGGCGAAAAGAAGGGCGTCTTACTGAAGACAATGCTGTTAAGAGTGGATTTCTTAGGCCTAAAACGGGCGATGTTTGTCGATTTGTTGCCAGTTGTTGACATTTTTAATCAAGTGGAATCTTTATTTTCCAATTACAACCTAGCAGCGTAAGGGATTGGAGAAACCAAGCCTAAGAAATTCGCTCTCAAAGAACTGCCTTGACTAGAAGTGCCGTTGTTTAACCCTCCATTTCAATCTAGTGCCCCTTGCAGCTCTCTCTCTGGTAGCAATATGACGTCACTTGCCGCTGCTCTATTGTTAATTCTGAGTTTTCGATCAGCCTTTAATAAATGATGACTAATAACAATAAGCACCAGGGCTCTAGTACAGTACCAGCCGGATCTTGGATGATAAACAGCATACACGACTGGGTTGGACAATATGGCCGTCGAAATCGCCGTCGATGCGATTGATTGATCTTGTTGCCATTTTCTGTCAACCGAGGGCGACACCTTCAGTACAAAAGAATGATTCCCCTCTTCTTTGAAACACTTTCTGGATAAACGAACATGTCGTTATTTACTGAAGAGCTATGTATGTGTAGTAGAGAAATTTAAAAGCTTTATGGCAAAAGGTTAAAAGGAAATTTAGCTATTTATACATGCAAGTCATTTTTCGTGTGATTACTGGGATTAAGTTAGCGAATTACTAAGATTTTTGTTTTTGTCAGTTAACGCTGTTTGACAACAGATGGCGGGACTCACCATACACAAATTCACCGATACGATTTGCTTGGCCAACTCCTGAACAGACCTCGAAGAAATGAAATGAGCCACTCGTGGAGGTTATTTTGAATATCCCCTATGTTGTTACAAGTCGGGCCAGACAGTTTACTGCTATTAAACATAAATAGCATCTCTTGCTATTTATGTGTAATTGCTTTCTTTTAAAGCGGTATAATGCCGCTTTATCATGTACTGAATTATGACTGGATTTCATAAATTTAATAAAATACTGGGCGAGTAAATTTTATAATAGAGCTTTAGCTTTGCTTGAAATATCTTAACTTGTGTCCTGGCTTGAAACCTTTCTGACTTTAGGCCATATTGCTAATGGCTTACGTTTAACACCTTAAGTTCAATTTTGTAATTTTAATTTGATCTTGTATTTTAAACCATTTAACCTTTTGATATAGTTTGTGAAAAAAAAAATCCCCAAGTATTTTAGTATACAAATGAGATGCTAGGGAATAACGTTCTTTCTGAGGAAGGATTATTGTATAACCCATTTTTGT
>JAHWFP010068953.1:10977-23435 GCA_023313725.1 Lithobius niger | reverse complement strand
GGGGGGGGGGCAGAAGTGATGCAAAACAACAGGTTACAAAGCGCAGTAGGGGCAGGGAAGGATCCCAACTCGTAACACAGTGAGGAGGATGCTACAAATCATCGTCTCTGGTCATCTTTCATTCGGGCCAATATATATTTTATCAAGAATTTATAGGTTGGGGATGAGAATTTGACTGAGACCCATCTGAAACGTATTTGATTCATTCCTAATAGTTCCATCTGAGTTTATAGAGGGTGCCTTGAGTTTTGCCGAGAATCTCTACTCAGTTTTTAGCCTAAAATTAAACTAAACTAAACGACCTTGTATTTAATTATTATTTAGTTTAGCTTTACTTTAGATGAGCTGAAAAATGAGCAAAAATTAGCAGATGCAAACGTATGGCGCCCTCTGAAAACTCGGACGGAACTAATACGAATGAATGTAATACGTTTCAATAGGGACTTTTTAGAGTTAAAAAATAAACTCTCCAATCCTACAAATTCTTGGTTTTATTAACAGTGTTACTTTGAGTGATGAGCAGATTGTATTCTCAGTGTGTTTGGGGATAACTAAGGCTGCACAAAAACAGAAAACACAATTTTAAAAAAATTTTAAAAATGTAACATATGTATCATTGTAACATAGATATCAATGTAACAAAGTTACTTTTGATTCAGCCCAAGGCACACAAAATGTGTTTACTTTCCTAACCAGAGGTAGGCACAATATTTAAAAATAACATTACATTACAATTCAAACAGCCATTTCTACCGCTTTGTATTTATGTTTTACTTTAGCACCTGTTTCACTGGATTTATTTTCCGCTCCTTCTTTTGTGCGGGTTTTTGGAGGGGGTGCAAGCCCCTCAAGTTCCGTTTTTTGTTTTGTTTTAGTTGTCGACACATGGCGTACGGTAACTGGTTGGCTGAAGAAACTTCCCGTTACTTCTAAAGATGCTGCTAACTTGTTTGCCGTATCCATCGCCTGAAAAAAAGAAAAAGACAAATATAATATTTAGCAAGACCTCAAAGCCCCAAGACTTTACACCCAAGAAATGTTTACATCAGAGGATGACTAACTTTCACTCATGTTTCACACAAACTGTAGAAAAATTGACACTGAATGTGTACAATGAAGGCTGCATTGCACTATGGCACTATGGCTCTCGAATGTTATTCCAGTTGCAGTCGCATCTTGGCCAGTAGACCTTAAAAAGTACTCGACATTTCAGAATTCATGCTCGCCATGTACCAAATACGTCTTGCACAATGCATGGTTTCTCTAATTTAGGCATTTATAGAGTTGTAACATTTTCTTTTACCCCAGTACTGTTGCAGAAAAGGCTGTTGCATGACGCCACAAACCGTTCGTCTCTAGTTTATACGGTTCCCGAGATATCGCTATTTGAGCGTCATTTTCTGTTGCTAGTCGCCATTTTGGTGAGTAGGGCTAAATTCCAAGTCGCCAACTGTAGATTTTCATTCGCCAAATGGCGAGTGGCGGCCGACATTGGAAAGGGTTGCACTCCTTATAATTAAAAGAGCTTAACTAAACATTCTACAACACAACATCACCTCAGCATCAACGTCTCCTCCAGTTCCTTGTCTAATCTTCATTACACGCTGCTCAAATGCCCTTAGCTGCTCAACTGCAGCTGCATTGTCTCCAGCATTATGCAGGAATACACTAAAGTTGAGACAGATGCATGGATCTTTACTATAACGAAAATAAATGAATAAGGGTTAAGTACAAACTACGAGGTGCAATGATAATGTCTCTCTGCGATGGTTAATCAGAAACCATGACTTACTGATCGAGTTCCTTTGCTTGAGTGTAAGCAAGACGCGCATTTTCAATGTCTTGTAAGTGGTTAAGGGCAACTGTAGAAACAAAGAAGGAAAACAACTGTCATAAGGCCAGGCAAAAAAAAAATTGTTTGGTCTATGGGCAAAGTTGAAAATTGAAGCACCAGACAACTAAGCATTTTATTTTATTTTTTATTTAACAGACCACATTTCTTTGACATGTACAACTCAAAGCTTGAAGAGTATGTAGTCAGCTATAATATAATATTTGGAAATATATGTATTTATGTCATCTAGTATTCAATATTTTAGTTTTTGCCAAATAATTCGTTAGTGGTTTGAACCAGAGGCTTGAAATTTTCATCATTGAAGAGCTCGTTTTGAGCCAGTTAAAACGATATATTGGAATATCAGAATTAGTCAAAACTTGGCAAAAAAAGCAATTTTTAGTAGTTGGTTCAAAATTAAGATAAAAAATTTTGACCCGTGATAATTTAAGGCACCTGCAAACGCCAGTCAACCAAATGTTTAACTTTGAATGGCCTAAACATTGAGAATAATTTTGGATTGAAAAAGAACTAGTGTCTAATTTTGCGATGCAATACGAAATTGTATAATTTTGATGTGATTTAGCTCCCAAATTAAGCAGTGCTTGGCACCTCCAACTAGCATAGGAAAGATCCTTAATCATTCCTCATACCGGTCGGATGTTGATGTCGGTTCAAAGATCTAAGAAACAGGAAACATTACAGATCAAGCTTTTGATCTGGTGGTCAGTGCTCTACACATCAGCTATGTATCTTGACATCAAGGTGAGTTAGCTACTAATGAATTAAAACAGCAGCCGTTTCCCTTCTCACAGGACTATCCTATTCATATACAATGCATGTCATGATACAGAGTCAGCGAATGACGTTTAAAGTGGACTTGCGCTACTAACTAAATCTGGAGCAGTACCCATTTGCTTATCAGTGCAATTTGCTGCTCAACAAAACCAACAACTCGTAAAAAGGTTGATCACATATGAAGTCACAAGTGAAGAAAATTTGTTATTCTTACTTGCAAGCAACATGAAGAGTTGTCCCATACGAGGCTTCAAATTAATGGCAGCGCTGAGGAAGTGGAAGGCTGAAGCGTATTGCTGCATTGTTAAGTGAACCAATCCAAGATTATGAAGAATCTTCCAATCGAACGGAGCTAGGTAGTTAGCACGTTTCAGGCAGCTAATAGACTGAAATGTTAAGGGTAACAACCAATTAACACCAAGGATGCAAAATTTTTTGGTAATCATGCGGAAAACGGAAATTATGACAACGCTTATTTAAAATTATGCCTTCTCTCTCTCCTGTAGGCTAGTTGCTTCACGGTCATGTTTGTTAAGTACGTAAGTAAAAAATAACTTGAAAACAATCTACGCCTGCTTTGAATTCAGCATTCTACTGCATCATATTGTTTCCAAGATTTCCTTGGCTTATCACATTTTTTTTTGTTCTCTAAAATCACACTACTATTCAAGATTACCAGCAAAAAAAAAAATAAACTATAGTAAGTGATTCTACATGACCCCAACAAGCATAAGGAAATAAAAGGAATTTTTGTACAGTGAGGTATAGCCATCCTAGCCTAGCAAAACAGGCATACAAAGGCCAAATATCAAGTGAAACAGACTTAAGTGACCAAATCATGCCATTACCTGCCATTGCAATTACTAAGCAAGTACCATAAGACCACTTAAAAAAAGGCCCGAGAACCAACTTTATTTTTTTAAAGAAATTTGTGCAGAAGAGTGGAATTTTTTTCGATTCTATTTTGCATTATATTTTAGGAAATTGTTTTTATTATACGTAAAAAAAAAAAAAAAACACTACCCCATAATGTTGCTTCCAAACATCCACAAAATTGTTTGATGTCAAAAACAGGCCCTCCAGCCCTCTGGTCCTGTGGATTTTTGCATTTTTTCTCAAAGGATGCTTCTCCCTGGAGGTTTTAAAGTTGTCTCGAGCTGGCCAGCTGCGTAACCCTGTCTGCGCATGCGTGTGCGCAGCCCCTCTATAAAAGCATTCAGGTGAGGTCAGCCTGACATCTTTTTTTCCTCTCAATATGTCAGGTGTTGCTAATGTAACAGGTAATGTATATTTCCTCCAGGCAATAGAAACAATTTTCAGCCGGCCAGGTAGAGGGCAAAATACTGTTTCTAGTTGCCCTTCGGAAACATAGATAATCTGTAGATTTTTGCATTCACAGTTGACCACGTCAGAGAAGGAGGTAGGCTCCACCTGACGGATTTCCCCAGGGTTACCGAGCTGGCTCCCTAAAAAAATCAGAGATTTTTGCACTTTATTGAAAACATAACAGACGTATTGTATCTCTTTCATAAAATGTGGTGGCCCTAAGGCTCATGGATTAAAACGCGGCCATCAACAACGCCTATGAAGACATCTGCAATGACCACCCCAACATCAACATAAGGGCATCGGTGCAGGAGCTAAGGGCGATTTCCGCATCCTGGGCCTTCCAAAACAACATCGCTATTACGGACATCATGGAAGCCGCCTCATGGAAAAATCAATCCGTCTTCACCTGCCACTTCTTCAGGGACACAACGAAACAAGAAACTGGGCTAGAAAATGGGTTTTTTTCCATCTGGGACCCATCGTCGCTGCCAGACATTGTCATCCAATCCCCTTAAGCACTGAAAACATCCGATGTCTTTAATCAGATGTCCTGAAGCAGAAGCAAGACGGCAGTTTGTTAAAAGGTGAGTCTTGCTTCTGCTTCAGGACATCTGATTCAAGACATCGGATGTTTTCAGTGCTTAAGGGGGTTGGATGACACGTCTGGCAGCGACGATGGGTCCCAGACAGTGTAGCCCATTTTCTGGTTTCATCATGTCCCAGAAGTAGTGGCTGGTGAAGACAGATTGATTTCTCCGTGACATGGCTTCCATGATGTCCGTAATTGCGATATTGTTGTGGAAGGGCCAGGATGCGGAAATCGCCTTTAGCTCATGCGCCGATGCCCTTATGTTGATGTCGGGATGGTCATTGCAGATGTCTTCATAGGCGTTGTTGATGACCGCGTATTAATCCATGAGGCGATCATTGTTGCCGATGTCAAGCCGAAAGAGGTCGCAAACGGAGAGGAAGAGTTGGGTTCGTTCCTTGAGGAATTCCAGGTTTTCTGTCCTTTTGATGAAGTAGCAAAGAGCACGTCTCTCGCAGGTAGTCTCTTGGGTTCATTGCTGATGATGTTCTTGAGTGCAGGAATGACGATTGGCTTGGAGGGTTCGCAGGGTATTTAGGTTTCGGCCCGAAATGATGTTCTTGGTTTAAGCTGGATTGCCGAAAAGTTGTTATGGAAGAAACAAAAGCTGGGATCAATGGACAGTGCTTGAACTTCGCTGCAGCGTTTCCGGTGGCCAGGGGTGTGAGGAAGACAGTTTTCCTGGTCCGGAAGTTGAGGTCGCAATGTTGAATTGGTTCGTAAGGTGGTTTAAGTAATGAATCCAATATGATGGAAAGGTCCCAATCTGTGAAGGAGCGGCGAATGGAGGCCGTTCAATTTCAAAGGATTTGATTAAGAGTTGTTATCCGAAAATCGTCGAGAAAATGGGAGTTCCTAGCTGCCTTGAAGACAAGAGTTTAAGTTTGATCTGTAGATCAGGATTGGCGATCCTTTTAGGCTTTGGTTGAAGAGGACGTTGAGGAAATTTAGGAGGTCTGGTATAGGAGGATTGACTGGATCGACCTTCCTTCTGACGTACCAATGAAGCCATTGTTTCCAGTGATTTGTCATAAATCCTATTGATTGATTGTCTGATTAGCTTTACTTGCAATGCGTGTGGCCTGTTCAGTAAGAATTCCTGTCGCTTCGAGGAGTTTGATGACAATAGCCACTTGTGTAGGTGTAGGGAGTGGATGTGTTGGGGGAACTGGGTCCCGTTTCGTTGCAAAAGCAGATCTGGAAGCTCTGGCAGACTTCTTGGGAGGTCTATCAGGAGATTTGGAAGTTGACGGAACCAGGGTTCTTACGGGCAATTCAGTGCATTAAGGGGAAAATTCCTTGTGTTGTCTTGATCTTTTGGAGAACTGTTGGAAGCAGCTTGAAGGGTTGGAACAGGTAGGCACAGGGCGTTAATGGCCGTGTGAATGACGTCTGCTGGCGAAGCGGCTCGGAGGCCGAAGCGAAGGATTTTATCGTTGTCCCTGATGACGAAGGGACCTAATTTTCTTGGCGGTGAAGAGGGAGGAGCCGAAGTCCATCTTAGCATTCTCCTTGTAGGTCTCAAAGTGCCTGGGGTTAGCAGATCCATCCCTAAAAGGCCAGAAGAACCAGTTTGCTCGGCCCGGACGTGGCGGTGGAGGTTCTTGATCCAGTTGTAAGGGTTCTCACTTGCCGAGGAGGTAGCTACCATTGCAGAGAAGGATGGTGAGAAGTGTGGTGGACGGGCCGAGCATTGATTGCTTTTTCTTTGGTTGGTCTCGTTGACAGTAGCTGAATCCAGTTGCGAGACCTCGGTTGATTGTTGGAGTGGCTGCGTCGGGTGGAGGTTTGCACAGGAAGGCATCAGGGATGGTCTCTTCCACTGTCTTTTGAAGCTGTCGAAGTTGACGGGATTGTTGACAGGTCATCATCGTTGTCGTCGGAATCGTCATCGCTGAAGTATGCATGCTTGGTGTCAGCTGATGAGGAAGTCTCATTCAAAGATGGGGTTGAAGCATGGCGAAGGGAGCTGTTGAGAACTAAAGCGGTGTCAAGGTCTGAGCCGTCTTCCAGTGTCGTGTTGAACGATGATTAGGAAGGTCGAACAGGGCGGGAGCGAGAAGGCTGCAGGGGCGGTATGGCCGGCCTTCGGAAGATGTGGGCAGCAGAAGGCGGCGAAGAGGCCAATAGCAAAGTGGGCGAAGGCGATGATGGCGAAGGCGAAGTGCGGGAGCGTTTGGTTGATGGCCCAGGGAAGTGGAGATGGCGTTTCTGGCAGGACTTGGATGACGACGCAATCCATTCCTTTGTGTAGGATGAGGTGTGGGAAGGCAAGAAGGCGGCTTGAGCCGGTTTTTGTAGTGGAACTTCCTTTATGGCTTTATCCATGAGGGCATGGACTTGTTTTGAAGAGAGGGGCATGTCCTGGTAAGAGGTCCGAGAGAGGCGGGAAGATGCCGAAGAGAGATCAAAGGGGTGTCGGCCGAAGGAGGCATGAAAGTGGGCCGATGAGGACTGGAAGAAGCGCTGTGCATCCTTGCCTGACGGGAGATGGTGTTCGTTGGCTTGCTGCACAGAAGGAGCAAGATGGGCGGAGACAGAGACGGGGGCGAAGTCCTATGGTCCGGAGATGATGGTGGTGAGGACAAAGGCAGACCTGTCTTCCCACCCATCCATACACTCCACTAGGAGTAAGGTTAGAAAACAGCTCACCTCTCTCCCCCTCCCACCATCCCTCTCCGTGCCATCCCACAGCTAACCCTACCACTAGATCCCAAATGTTTTGCTCTCTGGAATGTAGTATATTGTGTACCGTGCAAGGATTGTGGCTCAGTCTACATTGGTGATACCCACCGCCGGCTTGAAGCACGAATTGAAGAACACAAAGTAGCAGTGGAGAAGAGAGACCCAAGAAACGGAGTGGCAATGCACCAACAAAATGAAAATCACGTTATTGCGAGGGAGCACACCTCGGTACTTTTGCATTCCAACACCCACAATGATATGATGCCCACTTACAAGGTTTGGAATCCATTGCTATCGAACAATTCCAAAAGCAAGAAATCTCCCTCATGAACACCGACCGGCTGGTGAGACCTGATCTTGCAAAGTAACTTGGATGGCAATGGAGATCACAGTTTGAACATGCCGTAAAGATCAGTGGTGCCGATGCTGATGCGGCAAATTCAAAAGTATATGACGCTATGTGATGGACGTATCGTTTGGTACTGGATCTTCGAAAGAAGGTGGACGCCATCCTTAATCCACCGAAGTGGACAAGTGCGTTGTTGTTCATTGCTGTGTATTAAGTTTTTTAAATAATTTTTTTCCCCTTATTAAGCCTTTAGAAGGCCTTACTTTCTTTTGCCAATTCAACCCTCAGACTTAACTTAACCCTCGATCCTAAAGTAACCCTTTGGTTCATGGCGTCTTTAAACAACGCCAGCTACTAGACGGACGAAAACGGACGTCCCATGCATACTGTTAGATTTTTGAGGGTGCCGCAGGGACCCCGGGCAAAGCGAGCAGCAACAGCCGAGTGGTCAGCGTCCTCATCTACAAACCACGTGATTGACAGTTCCAATCTCTTTCATGCACGAAAGAGTTATCCCTGAAGTTCTTCAACTCTTCAAAATAATTTCCCTGGGCTTGTTTCAGTCTAATTTATTTTGCCAAAACTATTTCCGCGAAAATCACCACCATTTAAGCCACGCAAAAAAAAAAAAAAATTGTTTACGGGCGAGGTGGCAAATTGAAACTCCAGGCAACCAGGCATTTTATTTTATTTAACTGACCACTGATAAGTGACCTGATTTTGACATCTAATATTCAATTTTATTTTTTGCCACATAACTTCTCAATGGTTTAAGCTAGAGGTTTGAAATTAGCACTATTAAAAAACTTGTTTTGAGCCGGTTAAAATGGTGTATTGGAAAGTTAAAATAGGTCAAAATTTGGCAGAAATAGGATTTTTTAGCAGGTGGACCAAGATTCACGTAAAAAAATTTTGACCCGTGATAATTTCAGGCACCAACGCGCACCAGTAAACCAAACAATTAACTATGCATGGCCTTAGTATCACAACTGTACCGGGTATAAAAAGTAATCTTTGAATTACCATCGTATTCAACTGCTAAGGTTATCGTGACAAAAAGAGACAATTTAGTTTATCAAATTATAAGGCAGACCTTGAAACCATGACCTGTGCGCGTTACCATTCGGCCACTCTGTACCCCAACTGGTACCACTGAAACCCAAACTGGTAACCAAAAATAGTTTACTTACAAATCCAAGGATTAAGATAAATTTACTCACAGCCACATATTTCTTCTTTCCAAAGAAACACATTCCTATGTTGTTCCATAGAGGAGCACTTTCAGATATCTGTGTGGCGGCGACTCTGTACTTCGATAAGGCCACATCAAAGTCACCGTGACTTTGCATCATGCTGCCTGCAGCAAGGATGGCACGGACGTGGGATGGGTTGAATGACAGAGCAGATCCCAGTTGCTCAAAAGCTTTCTGATAGGCTCCAGCCTGCAATTATAATCACCAAGCCATGGAAATTTTAAAAAAACCAGTAAAGTACATACAAATTAGTCTTTCTAACTCATGCAGGATAATTTTACTGCGATCCACTTTAATGACGTGTAATGAAAACACGGCATAAATAGATGCCAGTTATTCTCAACATAATGTGTTGTCTTTATCTATGGAAGAAGGGGTACATATTAAACACTAAGCACAAATTTTGTTAATTTAGACATACGACTAAAGCCAGTCTTATTGCAAAATACAGTTACGCAGCAACACAAACTGATCGAGGTTTATGCTTGGACGAATGATTAGTCCCATCATTAGTCCAAAGTTTAAGTAAGACTGGGTATGTGATAATTCTTTAAAAAAATATTTATTGGAATGGGAGCATTGTTGGCATTGTGTACCAACACAGTGAATAAAAAAAAATAAAAAGCAATGCTATGGTTAAAGCAATACCTAATTAAACTACGGTAGAGGTCTTATCTTCACATAAAGACGATGCAGTGCATACTGAGCTTAAACACACCATGTAATACAGAGCCATACCTGCATATACAGCAATCCCAGTGTTGTGCAGAGTTCTGGGCTGTCTGGTATGGCTCTAAAGATAATAACAGATACAACAAATGTCACATTTATCTTTCCTTGGTTTCTAACACACAGTGCAGAAAAAGCATTTTCATGTACAGTATAATGAAAATAACATGAAGATAAAAAAAATCTTGACTGTGCAACATTCTGTACGCATCTTCACCTGTACCTTCAATCAAATGAAGGAGAAGGTAACCAATTAAACTAGAATTCATTTTTTTAAATGATAATTTCTTGGGAGCCGTATGTCATTAGAAACAAACTAATTTACTAATGCTCCCGACCAAATGAACCGGCTTATTTATGAACATTACTACACATTTTAGATTGTAAAAGACATTTATTAAAACACAGGAGTTTTGATACAGTGTACACAAAATTCAACTGTGTTCTTAGTAGCAAATTTTCGACAAACAATGAAGGAGTTCACAATGAAGAAGTCAGAAGGAGTTCACTTGTCTTCTTCGGGCACTTAAAACGGGAGCTGTTTTCAATTCCTAAATCAGCACTTCCATGTTTTTGTCACGTGGAAGTGCCGATGCAGGAAATCAACACAGCTCCCAATTCTTAAAGGGCAGTTATATCCATTTTCACATGCTTGTTTTACTTTTGGATCACTTACACAGTAACTAAACACAATAATTGCGGTAAGATTACGTTACGTACATCCGCTACAACAGTTTAATTACTACATCACCAAAACACGTAATCGGTAACGCCGTTGTTTCCCGCAGAACAACCGAAATTAATGCCGACAGATGAAGCTATTCTGATTCGACTCAGCTAGCCAACAGATGTAGCCGCTGTTCTGTGGGAAGCCCACTGAGATAGTTGTGTTGGCTGTGAGTAGCTCAAGCATCTGATGGCCTTAGCTGGCCACTTCTGTCCTGCTGTTCGTTTACCGGTTATTTAAAGAAAAGAAAAAAAGGGGGGGCCCCCCCGAACATGGAGTTGTCTTCGAATCTACTTGAGTCAAATAACTTAATTAGAGAATGAAGATTTTTTTCGTGCAGCTGCTTCCTTGCAACAAATGCATTCGGCTTGTGTCCGGGTGCAGCTCTGACACATACACGAATTTGGGCGGCCAATATCTATTGGTAAGGCCCTCTTGCGAACGAGAAATAAAAGTCTTGATTCACAAATGAAGTTATTTGGCTCGAGTAGATTCGAAAACAAGTCCATGTTCGAGGGGGGGGGGCCGGGCCGGGGGGGGGGGAAATAACTGGTAAACAAACAGGACGACAGTCGTGGTCTGCTAAGGCCGTCAGACGCTTGAGCTACTTACAGCCAACACAGCTATCTCAGTGGGCTCCATCTGTCCCACAGAACAGCGGCTCCATCTGTCGGCTGAGTCGAAACAAAACAGCTCATTCTGTCGGCATTACAGATTGAGCTGTTTTGGAATTTCGGTTGTTCCGCGCAAAGCAATAGCGGTACCCGTTACGTGTTTTGGTGATGCAGTAATGATCGGACGTATGTAACGTATTTCTACTGCAATTCTTATGTTTAGTTATTGTGTAACTGAGCCAAAAGTAAAACATGCATGTCAAAATGGATGTACAGTAATTGCCCTTTAGTGCCTGAAGAGGACTAACAAAACTTCTTCCACCATAACACTGTTTGTCGAAAAGTAGCTGCCAAAAGAGCCTTAGTAATTCAGAATTTCGAATTTATTTTTTACATTTTACTTACTGAGATGTAGGCAACACAAAAATTGTTTCAGTTTACTTTGAACCAACCAATTTTTGAAAACTATTATGTTACGGGTTTCTTCTTCAGCTACGGGCTGCGGACCACATACTGTTATACTTGTTGACATAACAGATTGGTGGTATCGCAACCCGAGCCTGTACCAAAGGGTACGGACCACATACTGTTGTAGCTGTTGACTAACAGACTGGTGGTGCGTGTGAGTCTCGCAGCCTGTGTCTGAAGAAGAAAGTCGTACTAGTTTTCGAAAATTCGCTGGTTTAAAGTAAACTGGAACAATTTTGGTGTTGCATACATCTCAATAAGTATGAGTATAAGTATAAGTATAATAAGTATAAGTGGCACTATCACCGATTGAAAGCAGACGAAATCTGACATCATCTAGCGCTATGCCGTATCATCTAGCACTTGCTTGCACCAACCAAGCGAAGGAGTGCATAACGGCATTTCTTTTAATGACACAAACAAGCCACGACATCCTTAATTATTGAGTGAAAATTTGGTTCATCTAAGTGCACCTGGGAGCAAGCTATAAAGGTTAACAATATCGTTGCCGCTAGATGGCGCCACGGTATTTTCGTTCGCATTTCAATCGGTGATAGTGCCACTTTAAGTTAAACCGCACACAGTTTTTTCAAGAAAGGGGAAAATCTTGGATTCGAACAAGGAAACCTCTGATAGTGGCAGGACCAAGAGAAAGAACAGAACATGCTACCATTGACCCACAATGGCTACTGAAGAAGCTTGGCAACCAGTAAAATCTGGCAGGGGCTTTGCAAAGATCTGCTTTCCCATTACCAGAGTGCCCAGCTTCTTCAGCTTCAGGAAGCAGTAAGTTGGGCTGAGCTCTGCCACCACTCGGACATCATGAGCAATGGTAAGCCCGTGTCACACCAGCATGGATAAGAATCGCTTTGGGTTAAAAAAAAAAGAGGAAAACATCACACTTTAACATTTTTAATGACATTTTTGGAGGTTTGAAAAGTTAAAAAAGGTGGAACTCCAAAAAGAGGAAGAATCTTTTTGAGGCACTATGGGATTCCTAGATTTATTATTGTTAACTATCATAAATTAGGCTACTTAGCTAACTTACTCTGTTGCTTTCTTGTACGTTTCTATTGCCGAAGT
>JAHWFP010068953.1:249-10967 GCA_023313725.1 Lithobius niger | reverse complement strand
GCGGCTAGCATTTCCAAGGAGGGGTGCAAAAACAAAATGTTGGGCCCCCTGCTCAACAACTCCCAACCCAAACAAAATGTCCGAATTTTGTCTTATTTGGGCCCCCAATGGTGAATTTTTTTGGGCTCTTTACCTCCTGGGCCTGAGTGCCTTGCACCATTTGCACCACCCCCTAATGGCGGCACTGCATGCTGCTGATCTTCGTAAATCGAACTTTTCAAAACCGGATTTGGAAATGTGAGCATTTGTAAAGTTATTCCTGTTAAATTGGAGCAATCTAAACTTTAACTCGATATGTCATGTCCAAGGTGTGTTTGGCAGTGCAGCCAACATCGGTACTGGAAACATAAACCGAATCGTACTATCCGGCATACATTCCTTGTAGATCTACTGTGCCAACTGAACTACCATCCTGTGAAAATCATTACTTTTTTAAAATATTTATAACTCAGGTATATTTTGCAGTACAAATAAAATCGCTGACATGGACGATATAATCCATCATATATTGGTACAGAGCCTTCATATTGTTAAACATTTCATATTCCTAATGGAAGTCTCTATAAGCTCCTGTCATTAACTAATTCCTATTTTTAACAAATGCTTCAGGAGCACAACAGAGAGATGTTGCTATTCAGACCTACGGCATACACATACACAAACAAATCAAAATGTCGCACCTAACAAATACAACAAAACAAGAATTTACCCAGTTTTGGTCGCTGAGTTTAGCTGCTTCCTCCAAATAGTCAACAGCAGATTTGTGGCGACCCTGCAAAAATCTGTAAAAAACAATCATACAGTGTAAACAAAATCCCTCATTCTGAAACCCATTACAACATTACAGGCAGTCACTTACGCAAAACCAAAAATCGTCCAAGTTTAAGTAGTGGAACTTGGATGATTTTTGGTTCGTGTAGTGGGGTTGTGCAAGTCTCGTGACTCTTGCCTGAATTAGACTATCAGTAGAAGGATAGTCGAAAATTTCAACTATCTCTACTGATCGTCTTCTTCAGGCAAGAGTCACGATACTTGCACAACATCCCTACCACACCAACGAACTTTCAAATTTCCCTCCTCTTTCACAGTGAGTTGTGGAACTCAAGTCAGCTTTCAAGCTCACTGTCAGAGCTGGCTCCCAGTTCAATACTAGAGCTGTTGCAGAAAGAAGGTAAGAATTTTTGCCAGCTTTTCGCCAGTTTTTCATTCAAATGTGACTATTCTTCCTGTCTGGTGGTATGCCGATTTTTGACGTTCATAAGTGGTATTTCCCTATCTTGGCAGTGTTGAATGGCAATGGCCTCCAACGCTCGGAGGTGTGCTCCCCTGCTCGTGTCTGACTTCAGCATCACCTTGGTGTTATCCCAGTCTGCTTGGAGTTTTTTTTTCTTTTCACAATGCAATATGGCGCTAAGTGACTGCCTATAATTATGAACTTGAACAAAAGTAAAATTACCAAATCAACGGTATTTTCCCTAACAATAACAAGGTATACTGCTAACTCGCATTTTTCTAATGAAGACGTGATGGTGCTCAAGATCACAGAAGAAAAAAAAAACAATGAAACATAAGTTGAAAGCTTTGATACATCAGCACTCGCACCAGTCTAAAGTTAGAAGTTAACATTTAACACTCAGTTGAGCGTCTACTTTACTACTGCGTAGTACAGTACGACCTTTATCTGAAAAATGTAAAACTACAAAAATTTGTAAATGGAATATGTAGCACCAGGAATAAGACTGTAATCTGAACAAGAGTGGGGATAGAGTATTTCCTGCACTTCTTATAAAACAGAACAAAGAGATAATAATAATAGGGGATTGATTGATCAGTGGTTCTAGATGTCATACAAATTCCCAACATGCCACACTAAAAAACCCTTTAGTGTTGTACCAAAAAATCTGATTCGGTCCTCAAGTTTGTCGTCATTGTTAAATTATATACGCCAACGCCATGCCTTCCAGAAGAACTTCCTTTCGACTTGCATTTGATAAACCTAACTGAAGGTTTACTGATCATGCACAGATGGAAACTATAATTCCTGACAATTACTTATGTTTAAGCCTTGCCAGTCTTAAGCAATAGTGCAGAATGAAATAAAACAATAACAATTGCTTTCAGTCCACAATAAAATCTATATTAAGTTCACATACTACTATGGGTTAGCCCAGATTTTTACTGTTTTTAATTACGGTACTCTTATACTAAGTTAGTATGGATATTTTTTCCCGTGTTACTATTTTACGGTCTTCGTAATGATACTAAAATCTAAAAGTAGTTGCCAACATACGTCTCAGATGATCCGATCTTTGCACCATATTACTGTGACAAACACTGTTACTGTTAGATTTTAGCAATTGCTGTATCAAATTGGTGCTTTAAAAGTTAAATGACCCGCCCAACAATGCAACAGTTGCATGTAAAATTTATTTAGCCCAAGACGAACATCCTATCAGGTTGATACGCATTTCTACAAAACGATTCGACAACATTTTCAATCACTATTAAAACCAGCAATAGCGATAGAATTTAGAAAGAACGTGGCAAGGTGATAATGATAACTTTCCACAGCTATCTTTCTCCTGCTATCAACAACGTGTCACGCAGGGTTTCAACACTTATTAATTAGCAACTGACAAGCCAAACAACAAATGTTGCTTAACTTACAGTGAACGTGCAATTTGCTTCAAATTGTCAGCACTGGAGAAATTCAGCGTTGCACATGTCTGGAACAGCTCTAAAGATTCCTGTATCTTCCCTTCTTGTCGTAAAATAAGGGCTAAATGAAAAAAAAAATATGAAGACACAATGTTACAGTGTGCTTTTCAAATGTTCGCACAATAAATTCATAATCCAAGTTGAAGGATGCAATACCATTATCCAACCCTCTCGAATGTCGGTTGCCATTTGCCATTTGGCGACCTGAAATTTTAAATTTAGCCTTACTCGCCAAAATGGTGACTAGCAATAGAGAATGACAATCAGAGAGCAATATTTCGGGAACCGTACAAGTTAAAGATGAACGGTTTTCGGCATTATGCTTAGATTTCTAAGGGCTACGTAACTGCTTTATCTTCATTAATACTGGGGTTAAAAGAGAATTCTACAATTTCGTAAATGCATGAATAAAAAAAAACATGCATCATGCAAGATGTCATTGGTATGTGGCGAGTAGAAATTGTGAAATGGCGAGTGCTTTATAAGGTCTACTGGCCAAGTGGCGACTGCTATTGGCTTCACATTCGAGAGGGTTGCCATTATCAGGATTTGAAAGTGTTCAAAAGTCCAAGGACTATTTGCAATTATGATCTATTTGATGAGCTCACAAAAAAAAAATTATTTGCTGACCAGATTGGTAAATTAATACCGTCCTTGTACACTGTAGATTAATTTGCTAATGAATTGCTCAGGTTGTTCATCAATTTTTTTTGTGTACACTCAGAAATGCAGTTCTCTTGACCTCAGGATCGGTCATCGGTTTTAGTTAACAAACTTCGACTTGAGGAAGCATTTTTCAAGAACTTTTTCACGACTTTTCCAGGTTTTTAAAGGTCTGTACAAACTACGAACTAAGCATTATGGTTAGGTTGGTTATAGGAAAGCCACTGTCTGCAATAGAAAGGCAAACGTGAGTGACAAACCCACCATCAAGTTCAAATGTCAAGTTTGTTTTAGTTTATTAAATCGCTTCCTGTTTCGACGTTCGAGGGATAATAGTAGGCTTCAGGGACTAGGCTGGGCAAGGGTCAAAATTGAAGTTGAGGGATAAATTGTGACCTTGGCCTTCTGAATGCTCATAGGTAAATCATACTACATGCTTTGCTTACCAGTTTTGCACCTCGTCCTCTGCATTTAAAGTTATGAAACACCGACTTAAAATAACCCAACTAAACTCAAATTTGGCTTCCAATGATAAATATACCACACTCTCAATAGGAGATTTTCGACCTTATGGTTTAAGAGAAGAAAGCACAAGTATACAGTGTACAAGACATCAGCCTTCCACTGTATCCAACAACTATAGGGGGGAGGGGTGGCAGATACTTCATTCATTGTTACCGTGAAGGGTGAGCATACGCCCTGCCCTTAAGCACTTCTTTTTCTTTCTTTATCCCCCTCAGCAAAACATTCTGGTTTCCCAACTGAGTATAATAGCAACATGGTGACATCGCCTTACGTTCCTGTTTCTCCTCGAAGATGGGCCGAGTTCAGCCCATTTAAACCTTATTTTCACAGCAGGAAAATGTACTGACACACTGTAATGTAATAGTAAATTATAATGTAGGCTAGAGACGGTCACTCCTCATCTATATTCATTTGTTCTAATAGACAGGAGCAAAAACCTATTTAACACGATTGATTGGTGTTATAATGTGACTATTGTGACTAGTGATAAAACGTCGACTGCTGTTAAATCAGTTATTTCTACAAATTACCAACCTTGGATGTAAAGAGCGTACTCGCACATTCCATGTGTTTCGTCAAGCTGTTCTTTTATTAAGGTTTTACAAGTCTCAAAGTCTTTTCTAACGTAGTGAAGGTGAATGAGCCAATTACGTCGTTCTATCGCTGGGAGTTCAGGAGCTGAAAAGGAAGAAAATCAGATCCCAATTAGATGGTTCTCGGGGCGAAAAAAGAATCCCATTTGTGTAGTTAATATTACTGTATGTTCCATCTCTCATTCTAGGTCGCGATGAGATCTGTGACCTTTGCTAGTTGTGAAACCACTGGTTGTAACTATTTTCTGGGGTAACCCATGTTAAAAATATGCTGTATAGGTTTTAATCTAATAAAGAGGTGCCAAAAACCTCACTCATTCTACGATTAGTCCATGTCTGCAGCAACTTTGCACGAAGCGCATTAATCGTCCTTGAAACGGGGGAAGCAGACGAAGTCTTCAAGGCTGACTTAGGTAAATCATGAGTCTCGCTGCCTGGCGTAACGGCCGTTCACATGACTGCTGGAAAATTGACAACTTTTACCAGTTTGGCTAAAGATGAATTTCGCAGTGTTGAATCAACTGGCCAGGAGTCAGGAAAAGAAACCCAATGTTTCTCTCCCAAATGACCTTGTGACAAGAGATGGAGTTTGAAGCAATAGTATCACAACATGGACACTCCCACGTCTTACAGACATACGCTCCTGTTTTCACTCACCTTTTCTGGGCCGTGATTTTTGGTGACTTCCATGGTGACTCGATGAATTCTCATTAACATGTTTGCCACGATCGGAAGCCAGACCGACAACTGGTGGTCCATTAGCATCCACCGGACCATCTTCAGTACTTCCCTGAACAGAGAAACATAGTCAAAAAGTCAGCTCTGCGCTAACAAAAATTACGTCACTACATTATTACTTTTATGTGCTCAGTAATCAGGAATTACAGAGACACATAAAAAGTGAACAAAGCTAATAGCTAATCAACAAGATTGTGGATTGTTGCCTTTTTTCGTGTCGTTATGAGAAAAATGGGAGTAGGCCTATATTAGTCACCTAAACCCAAGAGCCCCTAAGTGTCGTAATTACTGAAAGTTAAGTACTAGACTTTCAGCTACTGTCTGTTTGTCCCTGCTCCGTCTCTGAAACTGCTTATCACTTGGAATCAAACTTGGTATGCAATTACGGCTATGTCGTTACGGTGACTACTGAAAATGTAGCCTTTTCTGATGCGTTAATGAGAACGCGTAATTCGTAACACAATGTTAAGTCATTACCAATACCAGGCAAAATCAACGCGTCGGATTTAGTTCGAGTTGAGTTTCAATTATGAGACACACAGGAACTGTGTAAAACATCTAGAATTAAAAGTAACTAGACATGATTTACTCTAGTCTAAATTTATTTTGCAAAGTTTTGTAGAAACATGGGCCCTGATGGTTCACTCTTGGCAGAAAGTACAAAGATGAGTGAAGGTTCAGATTCTGAAACCGGAAGTACCTGGATTGCTATACGGTAGACATACTTTCACATCCCTATTATGCAAAACACGTTTGAGTTACCAGAAGTCTGTCAACTGATCTGAAACCTACTATGTCCAAGGTTACATTTCCAATAGATTTCGTGACTAGTAACTCATGGTGCAATGAGAAAATAACCCGCAAAGGTCGTCAACTGCTGCGTTTTACCAAATTTTAGACTTGAATGTATCTTTGCGCCAAAGGTTGACCACCTTATTATTTTTTGATAATACCCTTTAGTATGAGGTCTAATTACTTTTATGGTGGACTTTTGGCGCATGAACATTTTGAGTATTAAAAAAGCTACAACGCGATTTTTTTCATGCCATTTCAGTGACCTGTGACCTTTGCGCCAAAAGTGAACCACCAACATTCATGCTTGTACAAGTAGGTTGGGTGCCACAGTACACCAACTGACCACCATTACCATGGTTGACTCATGGCATAATAAATAGTACCTTCCTAAACTTGGGATGTCTCTCAAAAAACGAGTGTCAAACCCATCGTCATGTGATCTTTGAACTCTACTAGTGGCCAAATGAGTAAGATTTTGGAGCTAATATTGCAGATATTGTCTAACCACATATACGGCAACATTTCCTGAAAGTTTCATCAAAATCTAAGATGTCAACTATTTCAAGCTGTCTGCGTTTTAAAAAGAACTGGCTCTTTAAAAAAATGCGGTCAATCATTCGGAAATTTTTTTTTTGTTACTAAATTAGAAAGTCATTACTTCAAAAATAGTAGGCTAATTTATTATTTTTTTATACAATAAAGATACATTCATGTTCGCAGAGCAATATTTTTCCTTTTTTCAGGGAGCAGTTGGTTCATTTTTGCTTAGTAGGACGGAGCGTCAAAATAGGGAAGGAATTTTTTTTCTTGGTTTACCCGATAAATGCTAGGTTACAGCAATTTATTTTTTCAAACTGTGGTTCGGTGGGATTTCTGTTTTGTCTCTGGTCCCGATGAATTTGTTTAAAACTAGGCCTTGATCTTGTAACTTAAAGTCCCTGTAGTAGAATCAGAGCGACGCGCGAAGCTACGTCGCAGTACGGCTGGCGGTGTTGCAGTACGATTTATTCTGCACTTTTATCTCTTGGTCTTTTTGCGATAATTTCGCCAAAAATTGACAGATTTTAACGTTCAAATATACAATTTTAACCGTTTTTTTTCGAGAGCTTTTGAATGGTGCTATTGTCATGATGATAGGTTTGGTCGTTCTCAAGTTGTTTAGCAAAAACAACCAACAAAGGTCTGGAAAAGAAGTTCTCGCACGAAATTTGTTCATGCACCTAAATGGGCTTAACTCAAATTTTTGCACAATCCAAAATTCCACGTTCACACCCTACCTGCAACCCGGAGAGACCAACCTCTTCGCGCAGATCGTTTTTAGTTTGTAAAAAGCTTGTCGCAGAAAGGCTGAAAATATTCTGCTTCTGGATTTAAAGTGAACATAACCTGCCTTTTCACACGATATCCAACTTAACCAAACCTAATCAACTCTAAACTAATCTACATTTTCCTAAAAAATATGCTGTTTGTGTTTGTCAGGATCCATACTCGCAGACCTGCTGTGCTGGCAACACGCCAAGATGGGATTGAAACACACTACGGACCAACCGGCACAAGAGACAATTATTGACATGACATTGATTGACAAGATCCCACAATGTATATACTGTTGAAAAATTAGCCTACTGTAGTTAAATCCATTTTGAAGTAATTCAGTCGAGCCAAGAAAAAGGAAAAACACAACGACATGTTTTCATCATTATGTGGTAGCTGCGCTACACAATTCATTTGCTGGTTTTTGAAGAACTATTATTTTGGTGTTAGTGTACTATTTGAATTTGATTTGAATGCACGCTGCCCAGCAGTGCACGACGGTCTAATATCGAATTGTTACGTTTGTGAAATGGAGGGCTTACTTGTCTTGAACTGGAGGCAGACGCCGATCTACTTGCCAGTCCGTTCGCTTCCAAATCGTCATTCATCATCATAAGTTTCAGATTCTGTCCCGTAATTATGAAGATATTACAAAATTTTGTCTGAAAAATTCGATATTTTGTTTAGGAATGGCCTTTCCGTTGCCATGTTGAAGGTCCGCACTCATCAAATTTCCGGTTTTCGAAGAAAGCTACTGGGTTATTTAACATTCTGGAATTTTTTTTTGCGTCGTAAATAATACAACGATTTTGTTTAATTCGACGAAAGATATTTCTAATCGTGATATGCGATAAAATAGTTTTCAGTTTCATATTGCAACCGAAACCGAAAATACAAAAACGTGAAGTCTATAATTGCTCGCTTGTCGCGTTTTTCTGCAGAATAATAATCTAAAACCGTACAAATATTTTCAATACTACAAGCAGCTTATAATTACATTGTGTAGTATACTTGACGAGCTTTTTCGCAAATAACCTCCAGTTCCTTCGATAGCTCAGTTGGTAGAGCGGTGGACTGTAGTTGAGAATGTAGCTGGCATCCATAGGTCGCTGGTTCAAATCCGGCTCGAAGGAAACGAAATTTTTTTTTCTTCTCATTCGTTACAAGAAAGTCACGAAATCTTAATTTTTCAGTTTTTTCTTCTTGATGTTTTTTTTTCTTTTCTTTACCAGTAATAAATAAGCATAATTCCACTTCAGCAAATCAAAATCAATTACAAGTCTGTTAAAAACCATGCAGGAAGGACAATGGGAAGGATGGTCGCACAATTGTGGCCTCACACAATTTCTGTGTACAATAGCACTAGGTTACGAGATATTTTTTTTTATCGTACAAACATTTTTTTAAATAAATTTTACTAAAAAAACTCACTTCCAATAACGTTCCTTTTTTTTTAACAACTAGCCTAAAAAATGGTCTAAAAATCCAGGAAATTAGCAGTAGGCTAATCCCAAATTATTTCCATCTTCACTAAAGAGGGGAGGGAAAAAGGATATTAATGTTTGTGACATTTTTTAAGGGCTTGTTGTAGACCTTATGACATAGGATGTCTTTGAAAATTAACCAGATTAGAGCAAGCTTAAGTCATTTGGGTTTTATTATGGACACGGTTACGAATTGGTAGCCTTTTAACTCAAAAAAGTCACATGGATCGCTTCGTTGGCATATTGATACTTATTGTTGTGATAGCAACATCTTGTGACAGCAAGTATATTGCTGTAACGAAGTGAGTATATTGCTGTAATATATAACATGGCAGCATCTGTTAAGATACACTAAAGCTCTAATCAAGGATTTCTGAAGCTTATTTGTAAAATAACACCACCAAAACGCAGCACAAACTCAACTTTACGCTCTCCCCACTTTTAGCTATTCTACAAACCAACCTCTTTTATAATAACACATACTCTTTAACTGATTGTGAAAGAAGTTCCTAGTACTGCTAGACACCGCCGAATTTTTTAAAAATTGTATAATGACATTTTTTCCCTTAAACATACAAAGCAATACCCCCCCTCCTCCTTTGCTGGGGGGGGGCCGGCGAGGTAGAAATCAGTGTTTGCCAGTTATATTCAATAACCCACTTCCGTGAGCTTGGTTTGTTGACTTACTTAGGTTACAGCCCGAGACATAATTTCAATTCAGTATGTATACGCAACTAAGAAAAAGTCGGATCATGGCATTGTCATAAGAAATCTCATAAGTTCTACGTTGGGGAGGGAGTCAACGATCAGACCACAGCGAACCATAACGGGGAAGATATTTTTTTTTAATGTATGGTCGGTGAAATATCGATCATGGAGTTTTGAACGGCCTCTTACTTAAATATCTAGTGAATCAAATAATTTTCCCTTCTAGCATATTTACACCGAGTATCAACTACCATTCGAATCAATTCCAATTCACTAGTAAACGTTAATTCTAACCAGTTCATTGTCATCTACCAATCCCTCTTCACATTCTACTTTCACATCCATTCCAATTACTATTCAGCATTTGATAAGTCGAACTTATTCCAATGCCACCCAATTAAACCCAGTCATACCAATACTAATTCCAGTCACGCCTGGCCAAATTAGAAAACATTTTATACCATTTCCGCCCAGTTCAACAAAATTTGGGATAAATTCCCTTCAATTTGGGATTTTATTCAAACTTCAGACGAAAGGGTAGAATCGATGATGGAAACAGATAACGGAGTTGAATTTTTGTGTGAAATTCATCTTACTTGATCATAATTATACCTCCAATGCAGGTTAAGTCAAATCAACCCCAATTAAATTGAAATTTGATCAGCTGAAAAAAATGTTATTCACGACTTCACAATTAGTATACCTCCGCACAATATCGAAGGTAGAATAAACTAGACCGAACCGATGACATTGGTGTCAAATCTGCTAAGTCCTTTATTTTTTCAATCCATTATCTGGAATCTGTATGTTGAATTCAAGTTTCAACTCCATCAATTTATTTAAGGTGGAAAAGACTCGATCCATTCCAAGTCATAAATGGAATAATTGGCAGCACTGTTAAAAAAGAAGTCCAATAGAACTAAAATTTGGAGAAATTGTATGGTTGTTCATAAAACTATAATCCAAATAAAATTTTATACGGATTAGGGAACATAATGTTGGCAAAAGGATACGGTATTCAACATTAAATAAATGCCTCGATTATTTAATATTAAAAATATAACCTATGTCAAATATTATGCTGATTAGGTAAAAAAAAAAAGTAAATGTTACCACTTGTTTTGCCAAATTGTACCATTTGCTGATAAAGAAGGTGTGCAGTACCGTAAATCACAGAGTT
>JAHWFP010068952.1:3776-17972 GCA_023313725.1 Lithobius niger | reverse complement strand
CGACAACTATGGGGATCGAACAAAACTTTGTGAGTGAAGTGACTGAGGTAAAATTTGAGGCTTCTGACATATTTCATACACAATATTTATAATTTTCGGCGCATAAATCGGTGACTTCTTCACGAAATGGATGAAAAGTAAAAACAGTGTAGGAGCAGCTCAACTACAAACTACAAATACACTTGCATTTTGTAGTTGGGCTGTTCCCACGCTCTTTTATTTCATCAATTTTGTGAAGAAGACACCAATTTATGCACCGAAAATTATAAATATTGTGTATGAAATATGTTTTTGTGAGTTTGGCCTAGTCAGAAGTCTCAAGTTTTACCTCTGCTAGGAGGGTTCACAAAACTTGCTGAACTATTATTATCAGGACCAACTGAACTGCGGAGAATAAATTAATCCGATACATTGAACGTCGTGTTAACGGTCTTGAAACATCCATTAGATCGCGTGCGCTACAGCGAAGATTTTGAGGGCCATAAGGCCTAATCAGTTGCGAGATTTATCACTATTATTTTCCATTCGCGTGGGATTCCTCAAGGCTGTAGGTAACCATAAAATGAATGGTTTATGATTACCACAATTCGTGCCCGAAACTCCTACATGTCAATGACGTCTTTTGTACGTGGTTAGCATATGGCATAAGTATAATGCAGTTTTGAACATAATTTCCTCAATGGAAGAAGGAAAGGCTAACGACTGGTGAAACGCAATGGGTGTTCTGAATTGAAAGGGAATGGTCGAAAATCGTACTGTGAGTACAGTGATCTTAATTTGGTCGTGAAGAGAACTCCAGCGTGCATATTTGCACAGCTATAAATTTGAATAAATTACAAATGTTAGAGACCTATGTCAACTTCAGAACGAAACACGAACTGTAAAAAATTATAGGCACTTTGACGGAGAATTTTGTCCTTCACTGCGCCGGGAAATGAATCAGTGTCGAGCTAAAACAAATGACATATAAAACGAAACCTAAAAGCACGAGAATCATGTCTTTCAATCAATGGTTGAAGCCCATTGAACCATTAGGTTTCGTTTTGTGTTGATAAAAACACACATGAAGCACTACGTATTGAATGAGCAAAAAGGCATCTAATATTTCGAAGAAATAAATTTGTCTTCATTATCAAAGGAGAATTTTCATGAAATGAATAAAAACGGACGAACACAACTGGAGGCGGCCATATTGGATGTGTGCAAAGGATGATGGGCGTTTGGAACTAGAAGATATTTAAGATATATGACAATTATCTTCTAGATTCAAGATATCTTCTAGATTCAAGTTATCTTCTAGATTCAGGATATCTTCTAGATTCAAGATATCTTCTAGATTCAAGATATCTTCTAGTTCCAAACTCCCATCATCCCTTGGACACATCCAATATGGCTGCCCCCATGTGAAGACTTCTTGCTGTGTTCTGTTCGTCCGTTTTTAATAACGTCTGGCTAATTTTGATATTTTAATTTTTAAGTAACAATTTGTGAGGTAAAAGACACACTATCGTACCTTGCAGTCGCGCACTGCAAGCTGCTGCCATCATGGCTAAGTGGTGAGATGCAACGGCGCCCCCCCCCGTTACTTTATAAGCCAATCTAAAATTGATCCGTTTGGTAAGGTATACTAGCAAACTCCCTGTTATATCTACGCATAGAGGTCGGAAATAGTTTACGCGGCTCCTTCAGCAGATGCGTAATTAAAATGCTCGCTAGTTATACAACCTTTCGGCTCTGCAGTGTTTGGAGGTTACCTACGTCGAGGGCCCCCCCCCCTCTTATTTTGTCACCCCCCACACCCTTACTATACACTTTCTTCTTTTTAAAAAAAAACATCAAAAAACTTTCTAAAGAATCAATTCCACTGTAATAGTAACAAGCTCCTTTTTTCAACGTAAAGCTGGTAAAACGTTGATTACAGTGTGAAAAATAGTGGTTGGTGGCTTGTATTTATTATATTTTTTTTTGGAAGTTCCGATACCCTGTAAATACGGTAAAGAACCGATCTCACTTTTGGCCCATTCGAGTGTCTCTATAGATGAAATTAAAACGATTCTCCACGTACGATGTATCAGGAATAGGGCAGTAACACGACGTAGTATCATTGTGTATAACTCTATGGTGGAGCCAGTAACTGGGTTATCTGCAAGGAGCACTGGAGGGAGAAAGGAAGATCGGTTTATTGAAACCAATGCTATTATACTGGATTTCTTAAGCCTATAACGCGCGATTTTTGTTGTTGGAGAAAACAACGTTCTTTTAAGCCTAAGAAATCCGCTGTCTTGACTATATAGAAGTGCCGTCATTTCCGTTCCATTTTAATCTAGTGCACCTTGTAGCTATTACCTCCAAATGGTGTCTCGTAGCCAATATGACGTCACTTGACGCTGCTCTCTATATAAAAAGGTTCATAGAGCCAAGCAGTGTTGGACAGTATTAAAACTCTGATCCCGCATATTACGGAAACAGTGACCAACTCGGCAATTTTTTGTATCACAAAAATGCATCCACCTTAAGGCATTTTTAATGCGATTGGCTTCCATAATCATGACTTACTCGTCAAATCGATTGAAGTTTGTTTGTGTGTTTATTTACGGAGGTCAGACCACAACGGATCATCAGAACCACCCAATAAATCGTACAAAGTCACAGCAGACTACCTTACAAATTACAATTTTTCTACCAACTAATAACTAATCTAATCTAACTAGTAAATGATCATGAAATATGATGTAGGTTCGAGTATAGACAAATGATTTTTTTTTTTCAATAAACCGGACACGATTTAAAATAGCGAAATATAAAAATCAATATACTGCTAACGGTAAAGTATATTGAATCGCTTAAGGTGGGCGGGTAAATCTATGCAAAATTTAAACCAAATGTCCATCATATAATATATATGTAAGTGTTATTTTTATTTCATTTTTTCAAAACACTTGAAACAAAAATTATGATTTTATATTTTTCTCTTTAATTTTATTTGTAAAATTTATCCAGACAGTGTTGCCGAAAGTCTCTGAGCTTCTTGTAATAAAAAAATTTCTGAATTTCGGAAAAATTTAGGAATAAAATATACTATAAAAAAATCCGTTTACTAGATAACCAAAAAAAAAAAAAAAACACTTAAGTGAACTTAATATTATCATTAAAAATATATTTAAAAAAATAATTTTTTTATTAATTAGCCATTCTTTTGTTTGTCGTTTGACGAAGGTGCAGGCAATTACGTTAGGTAAGTTTGATGGTATTAAATCGCAAATGTATTTGGAATATAAACATCTTCATTTCCTGACCCAAAATCATTTTTAACCATTGGAGTTTTAGGCCTCAGTGTTTTGTCACGAAAGAAATGACTTGTAACAGTGTAAGGGATGGAACTATTGCCGTCAAAATTAAACCAAATTAAAAAAAAATCTGTTAAACCATCGTGTTTGTAGGCCACATGTGAGTTGTTCAAAGTAACCAAGATAGAAAAGTACAATTCGAGTCAAGTGTTTATTACTTTTTTAATTGTGAACAAGACAAGAAAATATTGCCGAAAATTAAATTTCGCTTCATGTGTATGACTGTTGTGGGCCTTCTGTTCAATCACGAAACGCATTTTTATGACCTAACGACTTCGCCTGCAAATTAATTTTTTTACTTTCTTCTTTCCGTAATATCCAGTGTTGGCCTATAGACAAGAAAGTCTACTACCGTGTAAAGATTCGTTAAAAAACGAAAGAAAAAATGACAATTAAAAATTAAAATGACTTACCAAGTTTCTCATGTTGTCTTGACCTGCAGCAGTATCCAACTAATGGTATGCACGCGATTCGAATATCTATATATTGTCCGTATCAAAAAGAACAATGTACAGTTGAACGCCCTCACTTCAGCCAATCAAACGTCTCCGGCTTTGGAATGGTGACAAAAGCAAGTGACACTCATTGTCGGGTTGTCAATTTCACTTTTCCATCGACCTGCATTTTATTGTTTTTCTTATCGATACGAAGATAGCTTCCAAATATTATGAGGAAATTTTTTAAAAATGAGACAAGCACTACAGAATCGGTTATTGAAAGATTCGGAACATCATGTCGCAATATCGTAACATCGAAGACGTCGGGTTATGACAAAGCTTCAAATGTTTACCGAGTTAGGCCAAATTTAGGCCTATAGTTAAGCCTATTTCAACGGCGGGGATTTTATCTAACAAATGAAAGGGCCGTCATGGTTGGCTGAACGGGCAGATTACTAGTGCATCACATAGAGAGAAAATTGTCTCTTTTCAATATAAAATAGCTTTTCAACTGCTGGAAGGAAAATTCAACAATCAGCTGAGTGACTACCTAGTTACAACCGGTATTCTGTACACTTTCACCATTTTCGAAAATGTTGTGGCACACACTTTATGGTGCACTGCAACAGCAATCTCTACTATATACTCTAAAAGTAGTAACCGTCACAATTGCTGGTTAAAATAAGGTTAGCTTTTAGGTCTAGTTTTAGATTTTAGGCTTAATTGTCACCTTTTAGGCCTAATTTGATCTGCCGCTTTAATGTCTTAAGCAGCAACAGCTAACGGAGAATTGGGTTCGAGAGTATGCTTATTATTTATGCAACACGGTGCATAGACTTGACGTTGCAATGGCAACGTGATTTAATGGCTATAATTTTCAGCTTTTAGGCCTAATTTTTTTTACCTGCCTTTTTTAGCTTAATTTCGTAAGTAGCAGCTAAATGGAGTATATATTTGTTCAAGCAGTAGGCCTACTCATCCATGCAGCACGTTGTTGAGACTATTTTAAATTAAGCTAATGTGCGTCGTTAAGGAAATCCTTTTGTTCTTACGGTTACGTGGCTTCCTATAGTGGTTAAATGCGACGATATCAAATGTTATTATTTCATTGAGTTACATCGTGTAAGCCTATCAGCTATAAGGAAGCAATAATGTTTAATTTGCCG
This sequence comes from Lithobius niger, assembly GCA_023313725.1. Classification (NCBI taxonomy): domain Eukaryota; kingdom Metazoa; phylum Arthropoda; class Chilopoda; order Lithobiomorpha; family Lithobiidae; genus Lithobius; species Lithobius niger. Next base: position 13,022 of record JAHWFP010068952.1, on the reverse strand, counting down.
TGTTTTTGGTCGTAATAAGGTGAAATCGCCTATATTTATATATTATATATTACGTATAATATATCGTTATATATGCCGTATACGCTGTGAATTCGAAAAAAAAGGTAAGTCGATTGACAAAATACCACGACCAATCTGGAAGGTCAACGTAAAAGGTCAGCTTGTAATTTGCGAAGTTCAAGGGATGTTAAACCTGTTTTGTCAAGACGTAAAAACGTATGCTAAAATTCGCAATTCAGGCAGGCTATTTGTAAATTTGCACTGCACCCTTTTAACCTCGTCAATGACACCCAAGAGTGATGGAGACCACACCTGGCTTGTATATTCGAGCAGCGGTCTCACCAAAACTCGAAAAACTAACACCGTAATGGGCACGCTCCTGAACAACAAAGACCGATTTCATGGCAAGCCCGTGATTGGCATTTTTGGTAATAATGTCGCAATGATTTGCTGACTTTAAGTCGAAATTTAAGCAAACACCGCCAGCTCCCTAATGCCTACAGTAGGTAAACTAGTCTTTCCCAAGAAATGCTGGAAGCCATTTTGATGGTCCCAACGTGGAAAGTTAGGCATTTGTGTAGGTCAAGTGGTAACTCCGACGAAATACTCAAGTCCTAGCAAGCTTATTGTTTCACGTCGTCTAAGAGTAAGAGACAATCAGTTAAACCAGTGGAAAGATGTTCGCCCAGCTTAAGATCATCAGCAAATTTGAATTGATGGGAGTCTTCAGTCTTGCAGTCAAGATCATGCAAGAAGATAACAATCAGAATTGATCCCACGACAGAACCCTGCGACACTCCACTTGAAATCGCTGCAGGAGAGAAGGAGCCATGTGCAACCACTTGCAGTGGTCTGCCTGTAATCCATGCCAACAAATTTTCATAAAAATCCATTCGTACTAGCTTGAATAAAAGTTTAAAATGTTTAACGTGTCGCAATTTGCATGAGCACAAGCGCATTTTAACCGTAAGCCAAACAACGCCTACTATTTAATACAGCATGGTTACACTGTATTTGGTTGCAATATGCTTGCCACTCCACTAGAATACTGTATTTCGTTACAATACGCCAATCAGCAAGTATGGTTGAGAATACATTCGAGTGGTGTCCTGTCTTTCCAATAAAAAAAATTAAACCTACAACGATAAACAATCTGTCAAACTTGAACAAACTTGAATACTGTGTTAATGCCTGGTCACCCCATTACAAGTTCAGAGTGCCGTCACCAGGCACTGTTCTTCGTTGAAAGGTTTGCCTTACGAAGAACATTTGAAAAGGCTTGGCCTGACAACCCTTAGGCGTTTAAGAGGTGACCGTATCAAGACCCTCCAAATTCTGTCTGTCGAAGTGATTTTGCCTGTCGACATGTTTTTTCAACGGTCGACTGTCGTACAAACCAGAGGACACAGCATGAAGTTTACGAAACCACAAATCCGCACCATTGTTGGACAGTCTTGCTTCACTGTGAGAGCCATTAATTGTTGGCACCCTCTCCCAAAACGTGTTGTGACAGCACCTTCAAGTAGCAGACGGAAGAGACAAAACGATCTGTCTCAGTGTTATAGTTTTTTTTTGTTCCATGTTTTGTTGTGAACCGGTTACATAAGCTTGCTCACTTCCGGTATTAATTAAATTTAATTTAATTCATGAGCAACTCCACTAATAGGTAACGAATCTAGTGGAGCGGCAGGAATATTGTAACCGAATGCAGCGTTCCAGTGGAATGACAGGCGTACTGTAATCAAATACAGTGTTGTAGTGGAGTGGCAGGCATATTGTAACCAAATATAGCGTTCTAGTATGGAGTGACAGTGATACTGTAACCAAATACAGTGTTCTATGAGTGGCAGGCATATGGTAACCAAATACAGTGTTCTAGTGGAGTAGAAGATACACTGCAACCAAATACAGTGTTCTAGTGGAGTAGAAGATACACTGCAACCAAATACAGTGTTCTAGTGGAGTGGAAGGCATATTGTAACCAAATACAGTGTTCTAGTGTTCGTTTTGAATCTAACATTTATTTGAATGCACGCCTTATTGTGAAGGAAACTTTCCATTCTTATGTATTCCCATTGTTGATAGTCCCCCTAAATTTGCAAAAATAGCAGGGCATTCTTATATACTCCCATTGTTAAAGGCCCGCCTAAATTCGCAAATATAGCAGAGCATTATTGCGATTTTCAGTTTGCATGAAAATATTGTGATTTCCTGTTAGCAGCCGCCCAAACATTAGATTTAGTTAGATCCAGGGTTAAAAGACATAGAGGCCTAGATCCCGTTTGCATGAAAATATTGCGACTGAAAAAAACATGACGTCATCAGTACTGCACCTCTTTGTTGAAAACACAGTTCGAATCATCACTTATACAGACAATTCCGTGTGACAGACACACAAAAGACATAAGATTATCGGGATTCTCACTGCGACTTCCATAGAATTAGTAGTGGGAATCGCGGTAATCTGGCGACACACAAACAAACAAACCAATATTATGATCTTAGTTATGTAGATTGGACCGTCTTGTAGGATGCTAACAAGTACATTCTGCCAGTCATTGAATAATTCGTCCTTCACTTAACACAAATCAAAATCGATAATTTTTCTTTAATCTTCTTTAAAACGAAGATTAAATCAATACATACAAATAAAATCGCTCCATGAAAGAGAGAAGAGACAATTTTTCGACTGGGGTTCGAGCCCAGGATATTCCGTTTTCCGGCCGGGTGGTCTGCTTACCACACCACCGGGGAAGATCCCGGCTTCGGGTTCTAGCCAAGCTTAGAAACTGTTCAGAGTTTCCCACTGATGACCTAAATATCACAAACACTGAGGTCACAACGGTTATCAATAAGCTGGAACCCCATAGCCGACTTTATTCCATCCAATTTGGAATTTCCATCCAATTTGGAGTTTACAAGGCAACCTCTGAAAGGAGCTATACTAATGGCAGGGGGAAGGAGTCTGGTCAGTTAGGTTATCTTATAATACACGGATGAAGGAGTATATCAGATGGTATTGCGAAATCGCCATTGTTGTTGTTGTGGTTGAGATAGTGGTGGTGGTGGTTGAGATGGGAGAAAATTTTGATTCGTGTATTTTAAAATTTTTATTGTTCCTTTAAGAAATCATCTTGTAAAGGGTCCTTGTGTGTGCCCAGATTGGACCGAAATATTGGATGGAATAAAGTGCTCCAGCAAGTTTCCGAAGAAGGTCGGTCCCGGTTGTTGCCTGTAGCCCCGACTGGGTCTCGAACTCAGGACTTCCCACTGACTAGGCCGAGTTCTCTAACCACTTCACTACCGGAGCGGATACTGGCTACAGGCCATTATTTCTTGGCCTCCAAACTTGAATTAATGAAAACCAGGTCTAGTCAGAGGGAAGTCCTGGGTTCGAGTCCCAGTCGGGGCAGTTGTCATTATTAGTGTATCTTGTATCCACACAAGGCCAGTCTTTAATGCAGACTGTTTTGCTTCGTTTATCCTTTACCTTGTGATTTATTCTTTATTTATTACTCGCATTATATCTAGTGTGGAGGCCAAAAAGCAATCTTGCTTTCCCTCTTTGTGTATGTTTGTGACCTCTAGGTCACCACTGAGAAAGACTGAACAGCTACTTAGCTCGGCTGGCGCCTGTAGCCAGTATCCGCCCCGGTAGTGCAGTGATTAGAGCGCCCGGCCTAGTTAGTGGAAAGTCCTGGGTTCGAGTCCCAGTCGGGGCAGCTGTCTTTTCTTTCTTTCACAGACTAGTGTATCGTGTTTCCTTACAAGGCCAGCCTTTAATACAGCCTGTTTGCTTCGTTCATGTTTCAAAGTTTCGTGGTTATTAAATTACAGAATACTACAAACTGGTCTCATTTGGGGGCGGACTGTCCCGGGTGGACAGGGGGCGATCATCACCAGTTGGAGAGCCACCTATTTACAAAAAATTAGTTTTCGATCTCCCCCTATATAACCCTAAACTGTACCAAACAGTCTGCTAATTCTAGCCACTCACAGTATCCCCTCTTGCAGTATATTTCCTTTCAGTGTTTCTGTTGGGGGATTAAAAAACTATAACGTAGGCGTGCTAAACTAAAATTTTGTATGAGCAAGACATGTCCATAAGGAAATTTAAAAAATAGTACAAAATTGTAATTTTATACCTGGTTCCAATTTAAAAATCCTTTAGCTCTACGACCTACACCGGAGTTCCACCACCGGATCTCGGCTGAGAAGCTATCCCCCCCCCCCCCCGCCCCCCCCCCCCAAAAAAAAAGCTCCCAATATTCGGGGGTGGGGGTGGGGGCAAACGATTGTAATTGTGGAAAGAGTCGTGATTAGTGGTGAAGTAATGCCATTAACGCCTCTTCTACTCATTCAAAGCAAATCATATACTCTTTAAAGGTAAAAAATGTACAATATAGTCTTTGGAAATTCGAAGTACCAAAGTGTAAAAAGTGTTGTTTGTGTCTATTTCTGTTTAGCGCTAGACATCGTGTTTATTGTCCTGTCTACACGCCCCGTCGGTTCATTGCACCGCCTTTCTGTGTTTGTCTGAACCGTATTGTATTGACGGAAAGAACACAAAACAAAAGTAGGGTTTACTTATTGTCGCGAGAAGGAAATAGCTGCCATCTTAATTCTGACACAGTTTTAACTCTGCCATCAAACACAGAACGAATAAAACCGCAGTATGTCAACAACACTATCGTGTATTGCCTTTCCGTTTAGTATGAGTATGACGGAAGTTAATTTCACTTTTCTTGAAGAATACGGAACAATAGCAATGACAGACAAAAGACTAAGAAGAAATGGAGGGACAGAATTCGCTTTATTATGTTTTATTAGTTGGTTTCGGATGTTGATGATTACTATAGATCCAAAGGATTTCGACGAGATTGTCTCTTCGAAAAGCCTTAGAGAAAGACGTGCTGCAGTTATCGGGATAAGAAGTAAACAAATAAACAAACCCTAGTCGCAGCATACGACGGGTGTTTGCTTATTTGATTTTCTGGCCGCAGTTTCGTTTCTTTTCAGTTAAAACGTGCTAATTTTTTCAATCGGCTGTTTTAGCATTGTGTGCTATTTTAGCGTATTTAACAAGGGAATAAATAATACTAGAGGAAGCCCGTCCAACGCACGGGACAGGTCACATTTCCCGGAACATTTTCTCGACGACTTGTCAGATTAATCGACCACTCATGCCTGGCTCCTTTTTGGCTACAGGTGGAGTGGCAGAGTGCATTTTCAATGAGGGCGCGAGGAGGGAGAAGTGGTTTTCCTTTAGGCGTTCCTTTAGGCTTTCCTTTTAGCAGGCCTCCGATATTATAATAAAGATGATGAGGCGGCTGTAATGGTTAAATAAATAAACGTGAAAGCGGGGCGTCGGACGAACGTCTAACTGGAAAATCGTCTAATGGGATAATTGTCCAATATCTGGCATAAATAACAAATCTGAAAAATTATCTAACCGGAATATCGTATAATGTGGAAAATCTTCTAAACGGAATATCGTATAATGGAAAATCGTCTAACGGAATATAATATAATGGCTAATCGTACAATGGATAAACGTCTAACTGGACAATAATATACCTGCGGTTTCTGATGTTGTATGTATAGCCGCAGCGAGCGTGGCAGCGCGAGCGAGGCCGGGACATTAGACGATTTTCCATTATACGAATTTCCTGTTAGACGATTTTCCATTATACGAATTTCGTGTTGAACGACTTTCCGTTATACTGTTGTACGGTATTCGTTCTTCCAGTTAAGCGATTTTCCAGTTAGACGATTAACCCTCGCCCCGAAAGTTACGGCGCTTGCCCCCCCCCCCCCCCAAAAAAAATGGGGAATACCACAACTTTTTAGACATGGAACACAAAAAAAATTAAGATTTTTGCTTCTAGCGTTAATAGTACTCTCCTCCGATCATTTCCCCTCCCCCCTCCGATCATTGTACAAAACCCCACAATTTACATAACACTCAATTATTAATGTACTGGGTGTATAAATTGTGCAGCTTTAGCCTTTTGTACAATGTACATTGACCTGTAGACAACATCGTCAGTGTTGCTAAACGTTGCTAAATTTTATTTCATGCACGGTAGTGACGTCAGGCTAACACAAGTGATCCCCATACTAAAAATGTAGTCGTTATGAACGGTTAATCTGAAAACCCACACACGTCACTGTGGGTTAATTTTGATAACCCACATTTTTCTGATAATCTAACATTTTTCTACACAACCCCTAATCCAACATTTGACTGCTCCACCACGTGACATAATGACCGACTTTACATAACTACACAACATAGACCGAGGGTACACGGAGGTTTCTTAAATCGCTTTATCTTACGTCGCTTTATCTTACGTCGACTTGAACTCACATCGCTTTAGGAGAGAGGTGGTTACACGGAGGTTGTAGTTGGAGTGAGTTAAAAAGACAACGGGGGTTCCTGCGTCGCGTTTATCTAATCCCTCCATTATCTTTATTGCCAAGTCCCCATTCAGTTAGCTGGCTTTCGAATTCGTTTTAACGAAGTGACGGGTGGCTGTCCTAGTTTCGTGACGTTTACGCGCTCTCTTTTCAACCAATCACAAGGAAGCAGTCGTTAGAGCGACGTAGAAAATGGGTTTTAGGTGGGTACACGCAGGTTGTTAAAGCGCTTCAACTCCTTACGTCGACCTAACGACGTGGTTTGAGATAAAGCGACTTGAAAATGGGTTTAGGTGGTTACACGGAGGTTCTTAAAGCGCTCTAAGCACTACATCGACGTAAGCTACATCGACGTAAGATAAAGCGACTCAAGAGACCTCCGTGTACCCTCGGTGATAAACTCAACGAACACAACCCATTGCAAAACCAGCATAAACGGCCAAATTTGTGGCTGGCGACATTTTTCACGGTACAACATGGGGGAAAAATGTCGCAAGCTAAGCCTAACCCGGCCTCCTTGTGTCCTGACGGTACGAAAACTAGGTTACTAACACTTTGAAATATACCTAAAAACCTGCGACTCAAGCGGATAGCGCATTCTATACTCTAATTATTTAAACTATTAAGCAAAAAAGGTACGGTTTTGCCTTAAAAACAAAAGTCGGTAACTGGGATGGGTAAAAGGACGTCTAACCTTCAGCTCTCACTTTCCTAGACAGGAAGTTTCTAAACCAAAAGTTTACGTTCAGAAATTTACATCAGCCGTATGCAAAAGTTTTTAAATTCATTATGATTCACAAATAAAATTTTCAAACAACAATTTAAAAAAACTCAAATCAGTCAATTGGTAAGAAGGCCGTCACACTTTATTATTAAAACACATATTTCGTGAGGAATATGTGATTAACCGGCGATAATTGCTCGTTTCCTCGAAACGGGGCAGCCTAATGTTTTGGAGATGGGTAAAACTCACTGACGCTACATACTACATACGTGCTTGGACTGCCAGTTTCTCGCAAACGAGTAATTATTTTTGCCGGTTAACCGCCTATCCTTCACGGATATCTCTTACTAAGTGCCGTAACTGCGGGGATTTGTGGTCAAGGTATTCTTTAATCTACATATTTCAGAGGTTTAGCCCACCGTCTTTAAAAAATTTTTATTTCTCCACCTGTTTTATTCATGATAATGCGGCATGCTAAATCACCCAAGCCGATTTTATAACAGAACAAGCAGCATTCCATGAAAGGCTATTTAAATCCCTCTTGAAGAATTCACTATGAATGAATTCAAGGAAAGTTGACTTCTCCTTTTTTGAAGATTTAATGTTCTTCTGCTAAACACGAACTGTGAAAGAAAGAAGAGGCAATAAATTCAGCACCAAATAACATAAAAGTAATTTTTTTTTTATTTAAAACGAGCATGAGCATGGTGATGAAAAATAAATGAATAGCAACATAGCATATAGCATTATTGTGTGCGTGGTGTATCTTGAGTCCTGCAAGTATTTTGTGAGCGGCTACGTCTTCCTGGATAGAGTGACTTTAATCGATGGCCGCCATTGTTTTTGTCACCATCTTGGATATCAACAAGGCAGTCTGCTACTGAAAACGTACAATCGATTATCTGTGTTCGTTCTGCGGAGAACTCAAGATAGGCCGCGGACACTTTACATAATCACTCAAATAAGCTGAATAGCCTTGCAGTTTATACCGAGTTTCTGTCCTTTTTGCATCCATCTTAAAAAGGGCTTTGAAACAACACATCTTTTAGAATTAAGATGATTTTAGGTTTTTGATCTTGATGGAACTATCGAAATTGGTGACAGGTAATTCGTTGGTTTATTTCGCCTGCAACATTCTCAACATTTCCCAAGAGTTTTCCTAACACGAGCATTTGTTAAGCTCAAAACGGCTGAAACCTGTTAAACCTATTACAGATTACAAAACTGTATAAACAAAAAAGCAAAGCTGCAGCTAATGGGGTGAGGGGGGGGGGCCTCCCCCTTTAGATTATTCTGAAGAAAGCGTAAACGAGCCTTAAATTTTTTAGTACACGGTTTTCTCCCCCTTTAAAAAAAACTAAGGGCTTTGGGCTTCTTTTTCCCGACGTTCATGTGTAAGTTACCAGTTCAATCGACAATGCCGCAGCTACCATTACAGGTCAGGGAGCCAGCTTGGACCATTATCCTCATCCCCCCCCCCCCCTCCTTCAGGCCTGATCTGTTGTTATTATAAGAAGCTCGAATGTTGGCGCGAACAAGGTAATAATGAATCCTTACAAGTCGAAGGAAAGAAGAAAGGAAACGAAAGGAAGGGCACGGCAACACATTGGTTATTTGTGCCCATACTTTATGCTGGAGATGCGGCGAAAGAGCAACATAGAATAAACTTTAGGAAAAATATTGTTTTGGCTAATGTTTATTTTAATAATCGTGAGGGAATATAGAATTTACTGAAAAAATATTGTGAACATCGTCAACTACTTGAAAATTGCAAGCGAAAGAGCCGGAGAGTTTTTTTTTTGCTTTCAGTGAAAGGTGGGGGGGGGGGGGGGGGCATGGGGGATCTGTTAAGATTCGTAAAGTTTTCCGTGGGAAAGAGAGGAAAAAGTTACGAATTATTTTTTCTAGAAAAAAGTATACTAATAATACTGACACCAAATTGTGTTTGTGATACCAACCAAAAATGGTCGCAAAGAGTGACAGCAAAATCATTAAGTGAAAATAGGTTAGGATTCATTTAGATTTGTTACGAACTTACATTTAATTTCTGTGACTGAAATGTTTTAATCTAGGTTGTAGTTCCTTTTAGCATTACTTGTATG
>JAHWFP010068951.1:0-32244 GCA_023313725.1 Lithobius niger | reverse complement strand
ATAGATAGATAGATAGATAGATAGATAGATAGATAGATAGATAGATAGATAGATAGATAGATAGATAGATAGATAGATAGATAGATAGATAATGTAAGATTATTATTATTATTAATGATCTTTAATCAAGAGAGAAGGGGTAAATGCACATAATACGAGTGTATTACAAGGATGAATTATAAAATAATTGTAGACAAAATATATTCATGTTTAGAATAACAAAGCAACCAAACATATTTTTTAAAAACAGATCAGTAAAAACATGTTACGTGTAGTCCATTATAAAAGTACACTCAGTATTTAAGCATTACTATCTTATTACATGCGGATGAAGGATCACATTTTGAATTTCTCTTTTACTTTATTTTCTCAGCTCTGAAGGTAATTCATTGAACGTATGTGGTATTATATACGCAAGATTTCTTTTACCATATTAATTATTTTGTGCATTCTCAATGAGCTATTAGCACTGCCGGCAGGCAGTGCTTATTAGAGTTCGTTTGCGCACGAGAATTTTCAGAAAATGGACAGGAGGTGGAATGAATGAATGGATGAATTTATTCAGGGCCCGGGTCCGAAGCCATGCACCCTGTCACAAAAGCTACATCACAAAAGCCTCACCACAAAAGCCACATCACAAAAGCTACACAGCATCATACCCACACTTCATCACTACACATCACTGCTACACACCATTGCAATACATCATTGCTACACACCATTGCTATGCATCACCACACAGTAATCACCGCCAGCACCACCCAAACTGTGTCCCTTACAGCAGCACACTCTAGCGGAGCAGGTATACAACAGGGGAGAGAGTGGGATGAGTGTCGGCCTACTCCAGACCCAGTAACAAAAGACACAACTGCTCGTAAACGCGTAGCTGCCGCCCCAAAGCACGGAAGAGCGAGAAGGCCCCTAAGGGACCAATCCGCATGCGCAACACCGAACATGCGAGCTCAACGCACGAGGAGAGCTGGACACTCGAGCAAAAAAATTTCAGGAGTCTGAGACTGACCACAGCTCGGGCACGCAGGAGACAGAGACCACCCCACCCTATGTCGATGGGCTGCCAACAGGCAGTGACCCATCTGGAGAAGTGACAGCACTCTACACGCTGCCAGAGACTTGATGTCCATGGAGACCGCAAGAAACATTGTGACTGCATAGCATGCAGCTGGCCCAGTGGCAGCAACAGACCAGTCCCTATCCCACTCTGCCAGAAGCCACATACGCAGGGCCGAACGCCTGGCCTTCGACAATGACACAATGTCGCTACCTCCCTGACAAGCTGTTGCTCTGGCAAGGCCATCAGTCTGTTCATTCCCGGAAAAAACCGCGTGACCCCTCACCCATCAAACAGTAACTACTCCAACCACAGAAGCAGCACGCAGGTTCGTGCACACATCAGCACGACAGGGTCGCTGAGATCGAGGTGTTCGATAGCATGGTAGAGAGACACGATCTTGCATTGTGAGTCGGTACAGATCGTGAACGACCCTAGACCGATGTCTAAAGTGACATCCAATGTCACGGAGATTGCACAGAGATCGCAGAGCATGCTAGACAACACAGCCAAAAGCCGCCTGCTGTAAAACACTTTCAAAGACGGGATCGCCACGCCCACGCCCCCTGTGCTCGTTACCCTATCAAAAGCAGCATCGCAGAACACTTCACACACCAAACCAGTCCCACCGAATGCGGAGGACAAGTATGGAATTCATGCCCAGGGACAAAAGGGCACGGCGCACAACGTACTCTGAATGGAGACTGAACGAAAACGTTGAAGCGACCATCCTGCTGACCCCAGAGTGTCCAAAACCGCTAACGCGGCAGGGGACAGCTCACAATATCCCCTCAAAATTCTACCCACGCAATCTTCCTTGCCCCGGCTGATGTTCCGGAGCGCAAACGAGTACAGGCACTCAACGACACACACTCGGAGAGGAGGTTCGCATGCCTCGACACACAGGGAATATACGGCGTCGTTACTAGACGGCCCGTAATTATCCTGAGTCCCTCATTGACCACGGCTTGCAATGATGCTACACGCCTCTTCTCAGCAGACAAAAAAGGGAGATGGAATTCCAAAATCGATCGCACGAAAACCTTGTAAACTGCCCGGAGAGGACCACGCCTCACAACCTCGAAAGCCTCTTCAGGACAGCTGTCCTAGACCTGGCCCTGTCATGAAGCGACGCCACATGCAGATTCCATTCGAGCCTGTCATCAAGAAGAACACCCAAATACTTCACGGATGAAACTTGGGACATTATAGTGCCATCAGCGAATATAGTCAGTGGGGTGTACTCTTGATCTGCTGAAGACCACCAGCACTGTCTTCGCTGGAGCCAGCAAGAGACCACGAAGAGAGACAGGAGGGAAGAAACACGAGCAACAACAGCCTCTGCACAATGACAGCACTCAGACAGATCACTGCCGGCAAACCAGAGGGCCACGTCATCTGCATAACAGACGATGTTGGCTGAAGCACGAATCTCCTCAAGGACCTCGTTAATTGCAATAGCAAAGAGGAGAAGGCTGAGACAACTCCCTTGAGGAAGGCCCCTACCTGAACTCCTCGTGGCAGACCATTAACCATTAACCTGACAGGACGCCCAACAGAGCACAGGGCGCCTCAACGAGACCAGCACCAACACCCATTCTGAGAAGGCTGCACCGGCCCACCCATATTAACAGTGTCGTAGGCGTCCTTAATGTCCACAAAGACAGCCACTACGCACTGCCCTTGCAGCCATGCCTCATAAATGCCCGAGAGCAAAAACATCACAGCGTCCTGCACGCTGCGACTAGACCTGTACCCGAATTGCGTTTATGCCAAACTGTTGAAGTACTCAAAATGCCAGTCGAGTCACTTGACTATCATCCTCTCTTACACTTTCCTCAATATTGGACAACAAGGAGATCGGCCTGTAGTTGGAAACAACTGACTTCAGCGTCCCAGATTTATGAAGAGGAACTAGGATTGAAAAAAGCCATGCTTCTGGTACGACCTCACCCCTAAAAATGGAAGAGAAAAACGAGACACACTCAGTCAGTGCAGACGTCCTAGACAACGCTGGATATTCCGTCAATGCCTGGAGCACTGCTGTCTTTGTACATTGCCAGGGCAGATGAAAACTCTGAAGCACAGAAATGAAGATCAGACGGAGAACCATCAACACAAGACGCTTTCGGGATACGTGGCGAGGACAGTAAGGACAGAGAATAAACGCTGGCAAAATGGGCACAAAACGCATTGGCCAATTCAGCACCCCTCAAGACTACACTGAGGGAGTCACTTGGATCATATGCCCACATTTGAGAGGACCGCTGATTATTGCCGGCTATCATCCTTCATGCGAGCGTAAGTGAAGGAACAGAGCACACCCGAATGCACAGTCTATCTAGGTAGTGATCTCGCTTACTCCGGATAATACACTCAGATTCCCTAACAACTGATAGATACGATAACCATGTCTCATCACACGGACGCCTCTTCCACTGGCGGTACACTTGGCGACGGTCACGGACTACACGAGAGCAGATAAACGTTCACCAATTAGGGTGCGATCTGGTTGAACCCCTGGAGCAATTAGGATGCCTCTGCAGTGTTCGAGAAATCCCACTGACGAGAAGCCACTCTTTAAAAAGCCCATTCGAGACCCTGGGACCCAACCGGGCTTCATCAGACCACGGCACGACCAGCGCCAGAGGCCACAGAACAACAGGAAAGTGATTACTCCCACGCTGGTCGTCTGACACGACACATCGAAAGTGCTTCTCGATCCCCGATGAGCATAGAAAAAAATCCAATACCGATTCCTGTACAGAACCATCATGCCACCGCGAAAAGGTTGGAGTTCTGTCATGGACAATGCGCAGATCGCTCTGTTTGATGGCACTGCTCAGACGCCTACCACTCGTATCTATCCTGGTGGACCCTCAGTCATAGTGATGAGCGTTAAAGTCGCCACACACTATAACCGGACGCCGAAACTGACTAAACCAGGAACTCCACTCAGCAGCAGAGCAAGCACTCTTAACGCGCACAACAACAACCGTTACCCACCAAGCCAACATGAACACGCTTATTGCACATGCATCAAAACCATGGAATACAATTTGGATCAGATGCAACACATAGGGAACAGTCCACTTCACGAAGAACCCCACGCTTTTCCCCCCTGGCACGAAGTCACACTGCAGAGTGGACACATTGTCATAAGAGTCCAAATTTGTCACCTGTACCCCAAGCACATGCACACGTTCTAACAATTCTTCAATTTCATGACGCGTATTTAAAAGGCCCCTGGCATTCCAGGATGCAATTGAGAAACATTTGAGCCGAAAGTTACAAATAAAATCAACGAGTGCATGCACCTAACCTAACAACTCCCACTCTATCCCACTGCCGTCCCCTCCTCCACTCTCACACAATCTGTTTGGTTCGAGTTAGGACTATCTAAACGAAAAACAATAAATTGTAAGCAAAACACCCGCCAAGTTTCAGCCATTGAACGTCCGTGATATCAAAAACGAGCCAAGTTTCCACTTATCAGACATATAACGAAACTTTAAAACTTGGCGCATTGCAAGACTTTTTTTTTTTGGCTTGAATAGTTCAGCTATATCTTATTATTTCGAATAAATATATATACAGTGATTTTTATCGAAATACTGTTAAAGATTTTTTGTTACAATATCTTTTGTTTAAATCAATTTACAATATAGTTTTACAGCTGAAATGGTGGCGTTTTGTTGAACTACTGTAGACTTAGCGTGCTTTTAGTGTGTGTATAACGGAGTATTATTAATTTGTGAATCCTTCCTGACGTTACGAAAATCGGAACCTCCGCGATTTGCTACTGAGTTTTGCAGTTCGTAAATAGTTTTTCTTAACCGAGAGCAGATTGATCGTCGGAGTGACCGATGGATCGTTTCAACTTTGATGTTGTTATTTCGCTTCGTGTGCACGAAACAATAATGAAACAGCAACAAAAACAACAACAATGAACTAGCGCTTATTTTGATGCTGGTTGTTTGTGCATCTTGGGTCTTCCAAACCAAAGGCTTGCAATGCGCCAAGTTTTAAAGTTGCGTTGTATGGCTGATAAGTGGAAACTTGGCTCGTTTTTGATATCACGGATGTTCAATGGCTGAAACTTGGCGGGTTTTTTGCTTACAATTTATTGTTTTTGGTTTAGATATCAGGACTTTTGGTAGCTGCGCCTAACGTTATTTTTGTTGTTGTTATTTATGATGTTCTGGATTCTTTACATTTTTTGTTGTAACCTTGCTGAAGCTTTACTTCTGGACTTTACAACATTTTCGGTGTTGACTCTTGTGTAGATATCAGTTCTTTTGGTAACTGATTCGATTTTAGGATTTTGTGGAGTTTGGATTTTGTAAGTCAAATACTTTCGCTAAAAGCAAACTAGGAATAACTAATTACTCGCAGAAAGGAACCAAGTATTAATTCTACAGAAACTGTACATTTCAGAAAAATGGTAAAAATATTTAACTACAGCAGTAAGGTTTCACGTGGAGTAAACAGTACAACAACACTGCAGTATACGAAACCTTACAGGAAAGTTATTTGTGTTCCTTTGCTATTTTGACTTCGGATCAGTTCAACCTTACATTAAGCATCAAACGAGTTGGTATTTTCTTTCGAATGTTGTTCGTTGATGGGTCTGACGGATTTTGTTATTTTCCAATAACAATGCAACTTACATTTAGTATGGAGGAGTTCCGCAAGCCAGATATATGGTGGTTATTTGGTGGTTTCTTTACGTTTTTGGTTGCCAGGTTTTATTGAAGCTTTACACTTGGTTTTTGGCAAAGATTCTTGTTTAGGTATCAGTTGTTGTGGTAAGTGATTTTATGATTGTTGGTTTTGTAAATTTTGTTATTTTCTAGTCGAATAATTTCCTTTAATGCACACTAAAAATAACTAATTACTCGCAAAAAGGAGCCAAGTATTAATTTTACGTATTTCAGATAAATAATACTCATGTTGGTTGTTTGTTGACTGTTTCTTTATGGGTATGGAAAATTTTCTTTAGCAATAACAATTTAACTTACTATTTAGTATGGAGGAGTTACACTACGCCGATATGTGGCATTACAGTACGTCATTTCCGGTAAACCGGACAGCGCTTAACATGCACCTGTAAATACACGAGATACGCGACGGACACAATGCTTTTAACAATACCGAACAATACTTTTAGGGTTACGAACAATACTTTAACAATCCATAGTCCCCCAACGCGCCAGTTAGCTCACTAACCCAAGGACCCTCCATTCCCAAACTACCAAAGGTATGTAGAATTAATGTCGCCCAATGCTCACAGCAACTTTCTTTACAAAAGGTCTCCTGAGTCATTCATCGGCTTCTTAAAGTCTATGGAAATTAACATGCCTTCCAGCCTCTAGTAGCTAGCTAGTTAGCTAGCCAACACATTATCAACGATCTTTGGTAGCAATTTTTTCCTAGAAAGAGTCGTCCGACGAACCAAAACCGTTGCCCTACATTATAGGGACGTAATGTCTGATTGTCCAACAGATTTGCAGTCGTTTTTGTCGCATGCAAGTATTTTATCCAGCTACTCGTTGTAGTCTATAAAACTTTTGCTTCAGATAAAGATACGTGCTTACGCTTGCCGCCTTCATGCAACAACAACAACAATACAACAACAATGAAACAACAACTTGGCGGCGACACGCTAGCGCGTGTCTTGATTACTGCACTATTGCTATACTTATCGTCAACGTAACTATACCATGTGCAATGGCTGTTTGGTGTGACGTCACCATGAGTTAGCCAATGACGAACGAGAACAACGGCTATTTGGCCTTTTGATTGGACTAGCCCAGTCATGTGATGTGCACGTCACAACAAACAGCCATGGCGCGTGGTATAACATTCTCAATATTAGCAAGACTTAAATCTACATAAAGCATTGTTGGCCTTCCAGCTCTGAAATAAATCCGTTAACTCGTTATCGTATTGTTGCGTAACCATCTTCTAATGTGCATCCCTTTATTATTACACAATCCACGGCAGCGTAAATGTCTGTTTATTTTGTCCTTTGTTACAGTTCAGCTTGTAGTTCGTCCAGGCTTTAACAATAATTCTAAGGATCAGTGTTGATTGTCCAAGCCTTAATTGCTTGGAATCTTCAATTGCAACATGGAAAAGACACGAAATTGATATTCCCTGGTTGCTTGTTTCAAAACCTTCCCACGCATTTGTCCTGACCCCTACAAGCCCCAAACCAACACAAGGACCATGTCGAGATCACCATGCATTCGTGTGTAAACGTTCAGCCTTTCCAATATTATACGCTAGCCATGAGCAATAAGTCTATGGGATTTAACATGGGAAAAAACCTGACTAGCTAGTCACTAGTCACTAGCTAGCTATGCAGTATCTTAAATGCAACGTTGTTGATGCATCTTGCTCCCTACGAATGGTGGACACTCATTCTTTAACGTGTAGTTTTTTTTTCTTGACCCTTTTCCTTACATTTTCCACAATTTGAAAGATTTCGGCCGCATTGGAATTTATCCTTAATACGGTAAAATATGCTTTTAGTTGCGTACAGTTAACAGACACATGTCTGCTAGTGAGGCCAAAGAGTTCAAAAGGTTTTGTAGCGAGGGTTGGCTAGACTGAAGCCGCCTTTTTTTTTTTTAATCAACAATCAATCTTTTAATAATCGGATGTCTACAATAGGATGATCTACTGTTACTTGGCGGCGACATATTAGCGTGTGTCTAGATATATACTTTTAAGGCCGATCCTTTGTGGTAAAAAAAAGAAACTAGCTTTCTTAATTCTTTAATTGAGTTAAATTCAACTAACCTATAGAAAAAAAACAATCATAGTTGTTGCTCAGGACAAAAGGCAACCCCCGGCGCTTACGTCCTTCGAACGAGAGCCTCTCTCTCCTCAAACAGCTCTCAAGACTGGATGGAAACTTCAACTTACCAACAATAAGCCAACAAAAGCGACCACAACAACGTGCTTCACAACAACGTACTTCGTACACAACAACGTACTTCGTTGCTATGACGTCAATTTTCCGCACATTTTTTCCTTTGAGCTATTCAAGCGGACCTATACTTTGTTTTCTTTTTTGAATTATTTCGTTATTATGTTCCTTAAATTAGTGTTATTTTCAGTGACCTTGAATTACTGCACCCTGTTATTTGTTGAAAATATCCGACGATAATAATCATGGTAAAGAAAACTGGAGAAGACATTTTAAGAGCAAAGGTGAGAGATGAGGAATTATTTATTAAGGATTAGTATAGAACCACGCTAACAAACACCATAAAAGTTACTCATAACAAGCTGATCGGTGGTGTTTCTTGGTTTGGTAAGTTCTTGCTGATAGTACCAATTCAGTGTAGTTACTGCCCACCACACCTCTCAATGAAAGAAACAGTTTCAGCTCCTAGTGACTGACATTTTGCAGTAAGGTAGACAAATTCTGGTAATACTGAACAATAACTTTTCATTATACAGTCTCTCGGCCAAAAGCTATTTCCTGCCTTTAGACGGAAAAAAAGGAAACTACCACATCCCGCACTAAGGCAGTGCCCACCATACTGGCAAAGTGTATACAACAGCTGAACATAGCAGATTTCCGAAACGTAGTTTCACCCTCCCCGGTGAAATTTGATCCGGTGCAAGTGACCTAATCTATAATAATGACAACGCAGCGTTTTATTACAATCGAAATTGCTAAAATTAAACTCTGGGTCCAAAAATAATCTCGAGTTCACTCGAAATAGTCAGCATGCCTGTTGAGGCAACCAGAACATCATTTCCTGTAGCCAAATTAAATTAGTAGTAGTTCCACATCACAAGTTCCCAATAATATACAAAACGTACTACTTTTTTTGAGAAAAAGACGACAGTGAATCAAATACATATTCGTAAAAGGAACATTTAAAAATTTGTTGTTTTATGTCTCCTTTGTATCGAAATTCCTAGCAGTATGATAACTTATGATGAATGCTCACTCAGCTCATGTTAGCATGTCCATGCTTATAAAAAAAGAAGTCAAGTCTTTCTTAACAGAGTGTGTTGGAAAACATGCAACTGTATATTAGCATCGAAACTTCATAACTCAAAACTAGTAAACACTTTTATTTCTCCTTTGCAAAATTAGTAAACACTTGTACCCCTCCCCCGAGATTGCTCAAAAAACCTTGAATCCCCCCCCCCCCCCCTCCCCCAACCCCACCCAATTTCTCCCCTTCCTCCGGCCATAAATAATGACTGGTCATTCAGATACTGAGTTCGAACTTCGAAGTAGTCTTCGATGTAAGATTTTACTTCTCATTGTAGTTTTCGCAAATATTTGTAACATATAATGGGATAATATAAAACTTAACAGGAAAACAGCATGGTAATTCAGTATCCGATTCCCTGCCGAAAACAGTACTGGTATTGATCCCTATTCCATTGACGGTCAATTTGTAAAGTTGTTTTCTCCTACACCAAATTTTTCCTTGCACTGTTGTTTGCCTATGGTCAATTGCTTATTTGTTTATATCTGTCAACTTAGGAACTCGCCAACATTAACTGTCTGACCAAAGGCAAGTTTCCTAACACCTTGTTTGTTGAATACCCGAACGATTGCGATGCGAAGACAGTCAATATGTCTTGGCATCGCCCCAGACGATCAGCGTCTGCATCAGATATTTGGGCAGGAATAAGGACTACGTTGTCCTGCGAAGAAGAAATCCCCGGCAAAATTAGGCGATTTTCTGATCTGCAAATGAGTGCAAGTGAAATCGAGTAAGTTTCCATGTTCCATAACTTTTAATGCTGTACTCAAAGTAGTTAGTGCGTGTTTTTAATATGAGAATGGTAACTGCTTGCTACGTACTGCATCAGACAGGTAACCAGAAGTTTGTTTCAAGATATACGATGCCAAAGTTTAATTGGATTACAATTTTTTACGCTGTGATCCTAAATTTTTCAGACCCGCAAACCCATCTTGATGCAGTGACCCAAGCCAGACTTTCCAGAAAATACATTGCTGGTCAGATAATTCTTTACTAAACCGAAACGATTAAAAGAGGCTATAGCCGAAACCAAAGACCTTGGAATAGTGGTAGTATAGTCTAGACGCACCATGAGCGCTGGAGTCGCGGCCGAGAAATGAACGGCAGAAATAGCACCATGGTAGGGACAGTCGGCAGGCCTAATAGCTTGGCGCAGTGCTGCTAACCCTTGCGCTAAACATTGTATAGTATCCTATTGTGAGCGTATAGAAAACTTTAGTTATTACTTTTACCAGTAAAAGGTGGTTTGGAAGTGATCTCCAGTGAGCCAGTGCCATATGCGACCACCACTTGCTACCGTTATTTTTTAAGCACGTTATTTTGATGCTACAGCTGTTCGGCACCTTACCTAACCGGATCAACATAACCTCAGAAACTCAGTGTTTGTTTGTGATTTATCATTAAATATTCATTGCAAGAACGTTTTCTCTATTGAATTTTATTTTGAGTAGAGAGAAATAAAAGCGGCACTTGGGAACTGGGACAAGTTTCTTGAATTTATTTTTTACGAGAACATTTCAACAGTAGGTCACGCTGGGATCAACGCAATCTAACTCGAATTTCCACACTACGCCATTGCATGGCAATTACAATGTACTTTAATAATAAACTCTATTGTAACACGTGAATGTATAGGTGATCAACATAATGGGAGGGCGGGGTGAGTAATGATTGTGCCAAAAGGGTTAGATTTAGGCGCTGGGCCCGATTCTAGGAAAAAAAGCCTCGGGGAAAAAAAGCTGGTGAAAAAAAAAGCTGATGGAAAGAAAAGCCTCCGAAAAAAAGGTGATGGAAGAAAAAGCCGATGGAAAAAATAGCCTGGAAAAAAAAACTCGCGGGAAAAAGAGCCGATAGGGAAAAAACGCAACAAAAATCTGGAGGAAATTTCAAAAAAATACTACCTTTAAATATGTGTGTGCGTAACAATGGACAATGGCCTTAGCTGGAAATACTATCAGCACTATTAAGCAAGGCTAATCGAAGTTGTTCTGACCAAGACCAGGAATTACATAATGGCAAGAGTTTCACTTAATACGTACGATTTATTCGCTCATGCGAGAATTTATTTCCTCGATTTATATACATCTTATCTTTTTTTTTGTGGTATGGGAGGGGTGCGAGGGGGAGAGGAGGGGGGGGGGGGACAACACACTCTGGAAAAGAGTACCAAAGTTTATGCACGGAAATATCGAATAACTCTCAAAAAAAGTTAAAGGAATTTTGAGTAAACTTAATGTTTTCCCGAATTTTCTTTTAATTATCCATAGTCGATCAAATTCAATACTCCAACTCCTCCTTCCCCAGTTACGGCATATGTAGAAAATATAAGATTTCCGATGCTTCTTCCCCTCCCATTCTATTTCAATTTTGGTGGAAACTTCGTTATTTCACGAATTTTCTCTTACTGAACACGTTTTTTTCTCTCCACCACTTCCCCAGTAAAAGAAAATAATTTGGGAGGAAACTTGTGACTTCGAGTCTTTCTGTAAATGATTCCGAAGGCAATTAAGGTAACTTTGGTCGAGTAGCAATCAGCTGATGATTGATGAATGCACACGTAACTATGTTTAGGCAGTATTTGTAGGTGATTATACACCAGATTTGTTGTAATTTTTCCCCTATCGGCTTTATTTTCCATGGCTTTTTTTTCCGCGGCTTTGTTTTCCATCGGTTTTTTTTTCCGGAGCTTTTTTTTCCATCAGCTTTTTTTTCCGAGGCTGATTTTTCCGCAGCTTTTTTTCCATCAGTTTTTTTTTTCCAGTCTTTTTTTTCCGAGGCTTTTTTTTTTCCGAGGTTTTTTTTTCGTTCACTCTGGGCCCATTCTTACACCAACCCAAAACAGACAATTACCGTCAACAAACAAAATTAAAAAAATTAAAAGTAAATAAGAAAATGTGGCAGTGGGGGCTGGGGAGGCAGGAAAAAAAATGAGAAGGGAAGAAAAAAGTGGGAGGGGATGGTTACCAAGTTATGAGTTAAACAAGTGACGGAATAGTTGAATTTTATAGGCCTGTTTATCATGGCTGAACCGAGCTTATCCAGGAGTTGTCAGAAGTTAACCATTTTTTTTTAAACTAGCGTACCACTTTGTTTTAGAGCTTTTCAATGAAGAAAATTTAAGACTTGCAGCTTAAGATGAAAAAAAAAAGTAACGCATGTTTAACAGGACTGAGTGCATACTACCATTACTCCAAAGTCTTTGCCCGCGTGTCTGAAAACCATGCGCATGGTTTTTTTTTATGAATTGTAGGCAACTTCTGCGCAAAACTGATAAGCCTCACGAGATTTTTCTGAAATAACGAAAACAAGCGGTGTTTGATATGCAGGCTGTCAATAGTTCGAAATTTTGATATCTTTGTTTCTCCTAACAAAGATCAACCTGACTTGTAAAATTACAAAAAGAAAAAAAATTCCAGATTGTTTGCTAAATTTTTGTCATAGAAAAAAACCTACCACCCTTATGTTGTTTTTCGGTAATAAATTACCGTTAAACAAGAGACACTTTTTTATGCCAGAGTTGAACAAAAATTGCTAAAAACGTGTCGGTCATAACTCGTAACAGTACTTTAAATCTCTTGATCTTATTTTTAGATTTCGTGCAAGATAATTTTTATTTATGCCTGTTTGTTACAAAAACCGATGTTAAAAAAAATACCATATGAGTCATGATTGCCAAGTTCTGCATCTGTTTAGTAATCTCCTACCAATCGGTAAAAAATAAAGTTGAACGTGAAATTAGAATAAATATAAAAATTCGTTTCGTAGATCATACAAAAACCGGAGAGAGCAATTTCGGTAAACTAATTGTTCCTCTTTTTCTTCACTCCTGGCAACAATAAAGTATAGTAAATAATTTCGACCTTTTCTTGAACAACAAACATAGGACGTAGCGTGACTATACCGTTTGTTGAACAACAAAAACGCGTTTGGTCCTATTCTTAAAGCATTTTCTCTGCTTACTCAAGACACGCAGCCGACTGAGTTGTCCCCACCATGTCCGCTCAGCGGCTCTTCAATAGTCAGTCAGCTTCCCGGGCGTCCCGCTACGACGTGTTACCCGCTTGGCCGAAACCGTTTCATTTGGTCACTTCCATGAAATTAGCAACAAAAGAATATCACTTCCTCTGGAGAGATACAAAGGCCAAAAAAAAATACTTACTTCCTGTAAAATAGTTAATGGCAAGAGGACACTTCATACACTGAACAAGACACTGTAGCATTGAATTAAAAGAAAACCATAGCCCTACAAGTTTACGACATGGGTCACCAACAACTACTGGATTAAGGATCGCTGGTTCACTTTTAGTAAATGGGTCATTCCGAGTAACGGGGACAGTCCAGGTCACACGGTGACCTCCAGGTCTTGTTCGCTGACCCAGTCAGCTGGTGACTCAGTAAAACTCAGTGATGCACTGCATCCAAAATGGTAATCCACTTGACCAGGTGACCAGGTGATACTAGATCACTTAACGAGTTCATATCACTGTTCCCTTGGATGCAAAGTCGGACAGGTCAATACTGCAGAGCTGTATTTTTTTTTAGAAACTCCTCGGTTGTTTAAAGAATAATTTGGCTAATTTTCAGCTAGCCGGGAAATAAGTTTCTTTATTGCCAAAACAACTTAACCTGGTAATTTAGCATTACATTCCTCGAATGTGATGTTACCCTGGGGGTTACTTCCGGTTCGAAGACGCCTGCTTGCATATCCCACCGCGCATGCGCAGCGCGGTCCTCCCTTATAAAAGCGACAGCGCACGTGCTATCGGCATTCATTTTCCTCCAGAGGTGTCTCCACGCCACCTCACTCCCCGGTTCCCCGACTGTCATTTGGAAAATTGGATTCCTCGCCGAAGCTGGCCACCGCTTCGAAAGCTCCCCCTTTGTCCGACGCTCATCCTCGTGCTCGTGCTCACTTCGATCTTGGCAGCCGTTGGGCTTCCGCCCTCGACCTCGCCGCTTACGACCCAGCCCGCACGACACCTCTTGATGTCACGTCTGCTCCTGCTGTCGCATCGCCTGACTCTCCACTCCTCCCGGGCCAGTGCACGCCGCCTCCCGCCCCGCTGGACCTGTCGTCCCTCCAGCACGATCTTCAAGT
Source organism: Lithobius niger (assembly GCA_023313725.1). NCBI lineage: Eukaryota > Metazoa > Arthropoda > Chilopoda > Lithobiomorpha > Lithobiidae > Lithobius > Lithobius niger. Next base: position 18,053 of record JAHWFP010068951.1, on the reverse strand, counting down.
CGCCAAGGATTCCTACCGAGCAGCCAAGCGGAACCTCCGCTGTGCGACACTTATCCACTTTCCGGACCGGAACTCGTCGCTCGACCTGTCATCCAACTCCTCCCGGAAAGGCCTCATCGTCAGCCGCAGAGTCGTGCGGGAAGTCGTACACGACACCGTCCGTCACCTCCAAATCAATCCGATGCCACCTCCCTCCTGCACGTTATCGGTGCGCAAGGCCTGCACCCAGGACTGGGTTGCGGCCACGTCAAGTCACGAAGAGCACAAGCGTGCCGCTTTTTCTACTCCGACTACGGCACCCAAGCGCAAGTTGGACGACACGTCGTCGTCGCGTCATCCTCTGTCACCCGCCCCTGCTACCAAGAAACGTATCAGGTTCCCGGACGACACTCCTGATGAATCCATCCTGTCGCTCTCAGCTCTTTTAAAGACTGTCAAGCAGACAGTCCCGGACTGCTTCCTGTTCAAGCCCACTCACATGCCGGATGCCCCTGTCATCAACCGTGGCCTAAAGACAGGCCTCGGATTTGCCTTACGGGACAAGGACGCCAAGCCCCGCTGCCTCCTGGGTCAATCAACGACACTCCTAATGTGTCTCCTCCGCAACGAAGGCTCCCTACTCGGCAAAGAACCTCCTGCGCCGCGACCTGGCCGCAAAAACAGCTGCTTCCGATCCTTTGGAGACGGCGCCACCAACCCCCGCAATTTTGACACCTACTTGGAGTACGAATTTGTTTGCAGCGAAATCAAAATGGATTTCGGGACTTCGTTGTCAATACCCACGAAAGATGACGTCCCTACCTTCGTTCTGTACGAAAACGACAAATGCCTTCGGCTAAGCTTATGCGCGGCCTCTCAATCAGATGTCCTCTACACGGCCATTAACGCCCTATGTGAAAAGCTTTCGTCCGATGTCACTCCGGACGAGATCAAGAACCTATCGTCCCTAATTTCTCAGCTCTTTCTAAAAGCCAACTTCGCTACATACCACGCCATGAACTGGGCAACGAGACCACTGTTCAACAACACCCTTCTCCTCCGTGACATAGCCTTGTCGTCTGCAAACAACCTAAACGTCTCCACACGACACCGACTCAGAAACCAACCGACCCACGAGTCAGACACGCTCTTCCGTGGGTTAATTTCGACACTTGCTCCTCACCTTGATGTTTCGAGAAAGCCCAAACCGCAAAAGCAATCCACGTCCTCAAACCGCCTGTTCTCGAAGAACTAACAATTCAACCCTTGTCCCCCAGACGATTGGCACAAGAACACGGCGTCATCAATCTCCAACCACCCGTACGACACTGCCGCCGCCCAGCAGTGGAATCAACAGCCCTTTCGGACCGACGCTCCTCGCTCCCGCTCTGGTCAACGCTCCCAACAGAAGTGCGCCGCCACCCCCAACCGAAGGAGCCGAGTCTCATCTCCCGAGGGCAGAAGCAACTACCGCAGAAACTAACAATGACGCCTTGTACCTAGCTGGTTTCCCTGTCGGGTCAGACTACGTCACTTTTCCCCAGCCTGGCAAGAACTGACTCCCAACTTGGAAATCCTATCGATAATAAAACACGGCTTTCGTCCGACGTTCCTACATCGACCGCCGCTGTCACCATCCCCTCCATGGGACTTCTCGCCCTAAACGACACCATCCCTGTCGCATGAAGTATTGGAACTACTACGGAAAATGGCGATCCGACAACACCTCAACCCGGGCCCGGGATTTTACACTTCAATCTTCACCCGCCCCAAGAAATCAGGAGGCTTTCGTCTGATCTTCAACATGAAACCTCTCAACAAGTTCATTCACAACGAACACTTCAAAATGGAAACTCTCATCTCCATCTGCCTATCGTTCAAGCAAAACGACTGGACAGTCTCCATCGATCTGGAAGACGCTTACCTTCATGTCCCCCTTCATCCGGCAATAACCCATTACTTTCGTTTCATCTATGACCGGAACGTCTACGAATTCCGCTGCCTTCCCTTCGGCCTTAATGAAGCCTCAAGAATTTTCACACTAGTTCTAAAACCAATCCTGGCGAACCTTCATCAACACCAAATACAGGCCAACGCTTATCTCGACGACTGGGCCCTCAACAACCCAGATCCCTTCAAACTGGAACTCGACATGGACAGAACCATCTCTTTGCTGAACAGTCTTGGTTTTGGCGTAAACCTATCAAAATCATGCCTCCTCCCAGCGCAAGTCTTCACGTTTCTCGGAGCCGCATTCGACCTTCGGTCAGCTTCAGTTTCCCCGTCACCGGAACGTATAGAAGACCTCTTACGCCACATCTGACTCTTCCGTCTGCAGCGAAGCTTCTCCGCCCGGGAGCTGAACTCCCTCATCGTGAAGATGGACGCAATGGCCAACCTAGTTCCTCACGGACGGTGGATGGTAAGACCCTTCCATCATTGTCGGACAGACAACCACTCCATCGACCAGAGCACTCTGGACAAGCAGATCCCGTTCAACGAAGACTTCCCCTTCGATTCCCTCCTCTGGTGGTCAGACGTCACGAACTTGTCAAAATCCCAACCTCTACACGAGCCTCCTCCCGACCTCCTGATCTTTACGGATGCATCAAAAACTGGCTGGGGCGCACACCTAAACAACTTGAAAATCTCTGGCCTTTGGCCCGCCTCCCGCAAAGATCACATCAATGTACTGGAGCTCCGAGCTATCCTTCTTGCTCAACACTTTCTTCCCCTAATCCAAGACAAGGTTATACAGATCCAGGTCGACAACAAAACTGCCCTGCCCGACATCAGGAAAGAAGGTGGGACGAAATCAAGATCCCTCCACAGGCTGACCTCGGAAATCTTCAACCTGTGGATCACACACAACATCACCCTTCTGCCGCTTCACATCCCAGGCAACAGGAATGTGATTGCAGACTCCCTGTCACGCCAGAAACCACCAACAGGCGAATGGTGCCTACCTCAAGAAATCCATCTGCGAATCTCTTTTCAACATCTGGGACAGACCAATGCTGGACCTATTCGCCACGAGGCACAATGCCAGACTTCCCCATTACATCAGCCCGAACCCGGACGACTCGGCAATAGCAGTAGACGCTGTCACGTTCCCATGGCACAACCTGTTCGCCTACCTATTTCCACCATTCAAACTACTTCCACAAGTACTTCGGAAAATAGAAGAAAGCCAGAGTCTGTTCATTCTAATTGCCCCCCCCCCCCCCCCCCTCTGGCCATCAGCGGCTTGGTTCCCGCTTTTCCTAAACCTAATAGTCGACACTCCAAGAAGTCTCCCTCTTCTACCAGATCTTCTGTCACAACAGAAAGGAACAAAACTACACCCTCATCTTTCAATCCTAAACTTACACGGGTGGCTACTATCATCAAACTCCTCAAAAAGGCTGGAATTCATCAAGAAGAGGCTGAACGCATCACATCTAAAGCAACCAGGGAATCAACAAACCGCATGTATGACAGCCACTGGTCCAAATGGATTCATTGGTGTATCGCAAAACGTACAAATCCAATCAACCCCTCTCTTCCCGAACTTTTAAAATTCTTCGGTGACCTATTCAACAACGACAAACTCAAAGGCTCCACTATCCTTGTCCATCGATCCGCATTAAACTCCGTCTTCAAAGCCGCTGGTCGCACCGCCCTACTGGAAGACTACCGAATTTCTGCCTCGCTACGCTCGTACGAAAACGATCGCCCTACTACAAGACTTTCCGTAACCGACTGGGACCTTTCCATTGTCTTACAATCATTAATGGAGGACCCCTACGAACCATGCAAGACTGCTCGCTCCACCTCATGACCCGCAAAACTGTCTTCCTCGTGACCCTGGCAGCAAGTCTAAGATGCTCTGAGATTCAAGCCCTCTTTGCGGACCCGGCATACTGCATCTTCGGCCCAAATTTCTCTTCCATCACACTTTTTCCAAGAGCATCCTTCAGAGCCAAAACTCAAAAATTTTCCGATCCTTCGAAACCCATAACATTCCCTGCCCTCTCAAACCTCGTCGGAAACGAACCTGAACGTCTCCTCTGTCCGGTCAGAACTCTCCGCTTCTACCTAGCCCGCACACAGTACGGAGACATACGCAGAGGCAGAAACCAACTTTTTCTCCCAGTGGATCTCCAAACCGGCGAAACAACAGCCGCCATGGTATCACGCTGGATCAAGAAAACAATCGAGGCAGCTTATGACAAACACGAATTAAGCAAGAGCATGAGAGTGACACGCATGAAGTGAGATCTATCTCCACATCTTGGGCCCACCATAACGCCACCCCAATTGAAGAAATCCTGGCAGCAGCATCATGGCGCCACCAGTCCACCTTCACATCTCACTACCTGAGAGACATGTCAATGGATGAATCCGGACTACATTGGCTGGGACCGATCGTCGCAGCCAGAACCGTGGTCAAGCCCCCTTAAGCACTCAGAACGAATCAGAAGCAAGATCCATGAGGGAAGCAAGTTCCATTCAGCTAGACGCAAGACCCTCAGACAACGGTCCTTTTCAGGACCACCAATCTCTACGAAAGAGACCAGATTCCTGTCAAGCTCCACTGTTCTAAATAAAGTGCGAATTTTTCTCTTACAGATAAATAATTCATGGGGGAAGGCCTGCTTGCATCCCGGGGCGCTCGTACAGGCGGTGCCTGCCACCAGCTCTGACAAGGTCAACTGGTAATGCTAAATTACCAGGTTAAGTATGTTGTAGGCAAAAAGAAACCATTTGTAGCCGGCCTGACTGGGGGCCGGCAAAATGTTCTTTTTCTAGTTTCAGCTTATCTTTATCTCAGCTTAATTATGTAGAAATCAGTGTAGACGTAAAAAGAAAGTTGTTTTCGCTTTCTGTAACAATTTATAAAGATGCACTTTCGTCCAATTAAAAAAAAAACTAGAATAATCTCGGAGATTAACACTGTAGGCCTAACTAATGGTAACAAAATGAATGGTCCAAGTAACCCAAAAAGACATTTTTTCGTTAAAATAACATTATTATCAGTGAGTTAGTTACTGTGTTGATTATTTTTCCGGGGATCCGCGAATGGACTCCACTATTTTTTTTTTTATCTTTGAAATGAATTCGTATGAAAGTTGCATCTGTTAGTTACTGGGAAATGTTTCAAATCCACGCCGATTTTTTTAAATACGCTAGCTTCCGGGAATCCTTCCCTACCCAATCCGTGTGAGGGGCTCCGCGGCCCCTGCAGTACATCTCCGGGAGCCCTGACCCCCTCTCAATCCGACCTTGATGGCGACTGCTGAACAGCATACAGAAAAAAATTGGGGACAATAAATAGAAGTGAAGTGACCATCGAAGTGGCTGGAGAGAGCGAGAAAGCTGGGTACCCTTCACCAGGGCTGGCCAGAGGGGGGAGCAAGTGTAGCTTCTGTCGTTAGGCCCGTGTTTCGAGTGGGCCCAAGCTGAGAAATGAAAAGGCCAGAAAAAGAAAAAAAAATCTTTTCCCTCACCCTAAGCGTACGAATCCCACCGAACGACGTAAGGAGCCCACAGAAAATTTGGTGCTGCATAAATCCCATCAGACCAGTGGGCGGCCGTGCCCTTCACTCCTTTGACAATTGGTGCTGGCAGTGGCAGCCTACGTGTTTTTAATGTCTGTTAAGAAAGAGTCAAAATTGCAACTCTAGTTTTTGGTTCAATTAAGGAGGCCAAAATCGACTGGATATATTCACAAAAATACTGATACGGAAATTGTCCCATGAGATGGGCGATTGTTTTGTTTCTATCCATTGAAAAAGTATATCACAGAAGAAAAAAGGAAATGCACGAAAACCGTGAATCAAAATTAAAGCCGCTGTAAAATTTGTGGCGACGATGAAAAACAGCAAAAATCTTCCCGGATTTCTCATTGAGAGGTGTAGTGTGACAGGCTAGTAGAGTGAGTCAGTTTAAGCGTTTAATATCTAGCCATTGTGGGCTTAGGGAGCGCTGTCATTACAATGACCAACAAATCAAAAGGTATAGCGCGTTACTAAAAAAATTTGCAGAAATGAATTAAAATGTAAACTCAGCTTATCAAAATGTTAGACACTTTGCCCCGCGAAATCTTTCCTTTTTCTGAGTATGATTGTTATTTTGCTGGTACGTAGTAGCGCGGCCCAGTCCGACTCTTACACTTGTACGTACTGTATTGGGCCATGAATTTTGAACACTTATTTTCCACACTACCGTTGATGCAGTGCTTTTTCCTGGACGAAAACGCCATTGTTACGATTTAGCATTGTTACGTGAGACACTTGATTCATTCGGGCATGGCCAGTAAACTATCCTGTCCGCTCTACAACGATATTAGGGGGGGTAGACAAAATGGCCGCCACGTCTTGTTCATTTCGTCGAGGTCTGTTGTCCGTGGTATCATCTTTGTATGAGAGATGCGACATCTATTGGCAGCTAGTGGCGGTTTTCGAAATAATATAAATTGTTACGTAGATTTTGGTGGTAAATTTTTATTATCTATAAAAGTATTTTTAAATAGTTTTTTTAAATATTACTCTGCTGCAGTTAAGCTATTTCTATGCATTTGCACACAAAAAAAGCTGCACGTTTGTTGGCAATTTGTACGGAGAGTGTCGCCCTCAGTTGACAAAATGCGGCTATTAGACAAACAAATCATGGCTAGTAAACTAACTGGCCCGATCTACAACGAATTAGAGGGGGTATACAAAATGGACGCCACGACCGTCCCATTTCTTGAGGTCTGTTCGGGAATTGGTAAATCGTATCGGTGAATTTTTGTACGGTGAGTCGCGACATCTATTGGCATCTACTGGCGGTTTTCAAAATATAATTTTAATTTTACGTAGATTTGCGTCACAGATTTTTATTATGTATTGAGGTGTTTTTAAATCGTTTTTAAGCTATCACTCAGCCATAGTTAAGCTATTTCTCTGCGCTTGGGGGAAAAAAAGCGACACGTTCGTGTATCCAGAAAGTGTTGCAAGGAAAGGAACGTTGGCATTTTTGTACGGACGGTGTCGCCCTCGGTTGACAGAACGAGGCAACATAACGAATCATCGCGTAAGTGGCGTTTTCGGCGGCCATATTGCCAACCCAGTCTCGTAATGCTATTTTTCATCCAAGATCCGGCCAGTACTGCAGATAGTCCTGAACAAATCGTATCAACATCGCTTTCGGCGGCCATATTGCCAACCCAGTTTCGTAATGGTATTTTTCATCCAAGATCCGGCCGGTACTGTAGAGAGCCTAGATTCGAGCTATATATAGCTTAGAAACGTGCTACAACAATGCATTGTTGTTTTATTTCAACAATGGAAAGATGTTTGCACAAACATTAGCATATACCAGGAATGATTAATCCGTATTCAAAATTCAGTACAACATTTGCAGCGTTCAAAAGTCAATGTCATACTGTACTTGTCCTTTTTCATTGCTTCGAAAATCCCTTTCAAAGTTTGCAAAACAATTCGATGTAAGAGTGGGAGTCAAAACAGTTTTTTTTTTGGTTTGTTTGCTTGTACTTATTCAATGCCATTCTCAAGTAACGCTGTCGTTGTATAAAACGTTGCTTGTACAAGTTATTACTGCTGTTGTAATTTTTTTTTTACCGTTTTTACTTTTGAACTTGGTAGATAATGCACGAACTTGGAATTACCGCAAATCATATAAATATACAGTCCACACTGTATATTTATCTGATTATATATTTATATGATTTGCGTTAATTCCAAGCTAATTGGTTTTTAATTTTACAAAAAAATGTATAGTTGTTTGGATTCAAGAATTCCTATTCTTTCTAGCCTCCCCAACACCTGTACATTCTTGATTTTAACAATGTCAAAAATACATTACCCGATAATTTAAATACAACGAACAAAGCCATACATCATTCCTTCTTTGTTCACTTGTTTAGCCGTCAGTAATTTTATCTAACTAAAAACTCTGGCAGTAAATTATTAAATAACCAATTCTTCCCCTATTTAATGACCAGTGTTTTTTTTTTGTTTTTTTTTTTGGCAGTCGGATTGGTTTTAATACGTTCGTGGATTTTGCAAACGGTCGAATTCAGCAGCAAAGTAGGTTTCACGTGCACCAAACACGACAGCAACAATGTGGTTTCTTAAACCTTATAGGAAAGCTTTTCCTGTTCCTTTCTGTTTTGATTCAGTTCACGTTTAATCTTAACCTTAAATCAATCGAGTTCGTTTTTATTCAAACTGCTCGATTTGAACTTGAATTATATCACAGGAAACGTAAAGACGAAAGTAGTATATTCTTACCACAAACAATCGTGGAATGTAACTAGCTTATTGTGTGCGCGGCGTATCTTGAGTCCTGCAAGTATTTTTTGAGCGGCTACGTCTTCCTGGAGGGGGCAGTTTTAATCAACGGCCGCCATTGTTTTTGGACCATCTTGGATATCAACAAGGCACTCTGCTACTGAAAACGTACAATCGATTATCTGCGTTCGTTCTGCGGAGAACTCAAGATAGGCCGCGGACACTATAGGGAAGTTCAGCATCATGAAAGTATAAAAAAAAATAGTGTACGATTTATTCCTAGGCAACAATTAAGTTAAAATAAAAATTGGTTACAGTAACCCAACTACTGAAGATGGCAACATGGGACTACCTATTCGTGGCAGCCGTTCTCTGACTCTCCTTAAATCGTTACCGGAACAGAATCTCTCTCTTTCTGCTGGAATAAACAAGTGTGGATCAGAAACTGGATTACGTGTCATGAGAAATTGTATGAGGCTTGCTAAAACCTGTGTAGAAGTTGGGTCGAACAACGTGGGACCAGAAGAAGCCAGATTAATGGTGAAAGGACAGCATAAAAGGCCAGGTGATGCTAAGTTAGCATCTGGGATCAACATTGAAGTGCTTGGACAAACCAAACAGATTGCTGACAGGTTGAATTTTGGTCCTAGAAAAACAACGCTGATTGCGGGGACCGATAATGTTGGGTCAGAAGTGATATATCAACAGCCCAACACAACAGGAGAGGTTTTGCAAGCAACTCGCATTATCGACAACGTACTTGAAGCTCGGCAGATTATTGACGATCTGCTAGCCAATCATGCTGTTGTGTCTCTTGATTGCAAAGGTATTTTAGTTATTGGCTTTTTGTCATTCATACTCACTTTTCTCTAAATTGATTGACTTTTCGTTGTTCAGTTTGAATAGAATTTCCTCAGAGATGCCTAATGTATATCTTCCATACACCTAGTAAATGTAAATTAGATGATAAATTTACCAACAAAGTATATAGCTTTTCCTCGAGTTAGATTCTTGAAAAATTCAACCATTATTTTTTTTTAGCTGACTTCAGTGCTCCGAATCTGCCAGTTTTTGTGTAGCAGTATTTTGTTATGTGATTTAGTAAGTATGTTCGGATTAAATTTTGTCTCAACTTTTAATGTTCCTGAAATAACCAAAAAATAATTTTTGCATGTCGTCTGCATTAGCGACTTGAGTCCAATAGACTTGATACGCCCTATCCATCCAACCCAGATACCGATAACCAATAGACTTGATACGTTCAATGGTCGAAGAATCATAATAGACAATCTCAATCGCCAAGTTGTCGATTCTCCAGAACTTTTTTTTATTCAAACCCAGTCGGTACTTTAGGAAAATTTTCAGCATCCCAGTAAGCAGGTTCGCCACTGGCCTGAAATCACTTACGGAACAGACTCAAAATTGAATTGTACTGTATACTTAACGTTGGGATGAAAACCATTGGTATCAAGTGTTACCATCTGAAGCTCTGGTCTAGGTGAACATAACACCAGTACAATTTCATTGCTGTCCTAGGCACACACATCTTTGGGGACCTGTTTATGACGTCATGTGGGAAAGAAAGGGTTCAGGATAGTCATAGTTTCCACAATTTTCAGTTAGGCCTATAGTAATCTTGTAAATTTTGACCTAAATATATCAATTCGAACTTCACTTTCCAGAAATTCCATTGCTTTATCCAATAACCATCTGTTGCTGCGTCGCCGGACATGTTTTTGATGCAACAGTTTCTAGGAAATTTCTAGTTTCAGTTATAAAGAAAAACAAATACCATCAATAAATTTCATCACAGAAACATGTATTCAGTTATTAAGGGGAAAAATTACTTCGGAATAATGTTTAGCGGCACCTGTTGAGATGACACTCGTCCTGTGCTGGGGTTTACGTCTGTCTGCTGTTTGCCGATGAATTCTATGCTTTGTTGATGGATTTAAGTTCGATAATCAATAAGCTTGGGCTAATCTGACATCATTAGTTTGCCATTATTATCCCTAAATCGTGGGGCTCTAAGCCCAGGCCTCACTTGGCTAACCACTTTGTCAAATGAGCTATTGCAACAATATTATTGGTACTACCATTTTCTTCAGGGCCTGGGGACAATGTTGCTGTCATCCTTGTAGCTACTTCGTTTGGACAATGCTTCATATTCGACATGTATGTTTGTCCCAATATGATGGATGACGGAAGATTAGCAATTTTAATAGAAAGCAAGAACATAGTCAAGGTATGGCTGAACTATAATCCCGTTGCTCCTAATCTAGATGAAACATTAATCGTAAGTTAATTTTATTCTAATACAAGTTTTTGCTAGTCATAGAAATATAAAACAATTTTAGCTAATAATTAAAAGTTCTTGTATTATAGAGCAGTGACATTTGCCGCCATATTGGCACCAGATTGGCACCAGTATGGGTTTTGGAGGGCATAACTACAAGGTGCACTACATAAAAATGGAGGGAAAAACAACGGAAGAGCGGATTTCTTAGGCTTAAAATACGTAACGTTGTTTTCTCCAACAAAAAAATCACGCGTTTTAGGTCTAAGAAATCACTTTTCACAGCATCGGCTTCAGTATGACGCCCTTCTGTTTCTCTCTGCAGTGCCCCTTGCAGCTAACCCATTAAGGCTCCAGCATAGAGTTATATACAATAATACTATGTCGTGTCACTGCTCTATACCATGAACTTATATACTACAATCACATGATTATACATTGGGTTAAAATGCATGCAATGTCATTTGTACGGAATTTGGGTGCATGGTTATTACCAGCAGTTAGTATTTCTTTTGGGAAGCACTTTTTTCTGTTAAGTTGAAGATTTAACCATGTTGTCAGCCTGGCCATGTTTTTGTGTGTGACAAGAGATTGTTACATTCACTCGTCTATTTCACAGGAGCGTCATGTTTTTTTTTTTTACAGGTCATGCACAACTGTCATATGGTGAGCAGACTTCTCTACAGGGAATACCGTATTAGGCTTACGAATGTCTTTGATACGAAGGTAATCTTACTGTTCAGTTACGATTATCATTTACTTTTCTATTTTTTTATCACACCATTATCAGTAATCAAAGCTTGAGAAAAGCAAATAATTATCACATTTTATTTTGGTTAACGGTTTTTCGTCTTTTTTTTTTTGTACTTGCTCTTAGTAGAGAATTTGGGATGGCTTGTTAGCTTTATGACCCCTATTTTGTACTTAGTTTTGGTCGAGTTATTTTACCTAATTTTATTTTTATTGAACAGTAGCAAAATACCTCGTGGTCATCGTGGCTGAGCTGCGAGAGACCTCAGTCTGGTTGCTGGAGGTTTGAGGATCTGGTAGAACTCCTGGAAAGGGGATCTTGGCAAAGTCCATGCCAGGACTACTGGCCAGGATAGCATGAGAGGCTACCATGCTCCGTTAGTGGCTATGGAAACTATTCTAGCCAATTCTGAACAATGTTTCGGCCCATACGATGATCGGAGATTTCCCGATTCTAATCCCCGGGTTGGCTCCTCCCTTTACCAGATATTTCTTCTCTGAAAAAATAAACCTGGTAATGTTCCAAATTGAGCCGGTTCAGCCATACAAGCATTAAATTGCTTCGGCTGACTTAAGGCTCAAAGAAATTAATTTAAATAAAAAAAAAATTGAATAAAAAAAATTAAGTCTCGCAATTCCATAGTATATTTATACTATACTATACATATTGCTGTAACGAAGAGATGAAGGCATTAGTGACTAAGACCGCCCGCGCACTGAACGACTTGGCACCCCGGCCAGGTCGCTGCAGCCACAGCCAATGAGAATGCTTACGTTTATGTAAAACCACGCACTAATCATTTTCATTGGCTGCAGCAACCTGGCCGCGCGGCCAAGTCACTTAGTGCGCGGGTGGCCTAAGGCCCACCGCGCACACAGCGGCCAAGCCGTGCGGCCAGGTCACTGCGGCCAACGAGAATGCTTACGGTGTATGTAGCAACGCACACGTGGCCGCAGCTGCCAGCCTGTCGCCACGGCCACTGGGATCTCGGGCGGCGTGCAGGCGGCCACAGAGCGACCATACTTGCTCCCGGTTCATTTTACACCACGTGATCGAGAATTATCAATGAAAAACGGACGTGGCCGCGCGGCCCGTCACGGTGTTTTTTGGCCGCCACGACCACTGGCCGCACGACCTGGCCGCTCAGTGCGCGGGTGGCCTAAGCAGAAATCTGTTTTTTCCATTTGTGAAAAAATCAGTTTGAGAGTAAGTACTGTCTACAATTTTCATCATCTTTCTTTTCAATTTTCAAATTGATAAAAAAAAAAAGCGGTATAGCTTTGGGCCAAAGCAGTAGACAATATTTCATTATTGGAATGCTGCTTAGAAATAGAAAAAAAAAAAAAAAAAAAAACTGTACTAACTGTACTGTGCTATCCTAAAATATCCTCCAAATGTCGCCAGTTTTCAGGATTTGTCCCGACACAGAAGCTCTGATCCTCACCCCTTTACTTGAGGTCCGATCACTCGGTTAAAATTGGTTAACATTGTAATGGCACGGTGCTATCGATGATATTAAGCTTTACAAGGTGCGAGCCAAATTTCTGCTTTCTGTTAATTTCATATGACGTCCTTTTTAGAGGATTCCTACACTCAAAATCACCGATAAACTAACTACCAGGATATGAGCAAACTGGAGATGTTATACAGAGTTTGTGTCGCCCCCCACATTTCTGATTGCCTACTGCCAGAGGTGCCAGACGTGCGCTCAATGTATGGTTCATTCCGGTAGCGTGCGTTCTATCATACGAAATTTGCTTGTGCACTCAATATACTGGCACTCGTACCAGGTAGCCGAATAATTAAATACTTAAAATGATTTAAAGGTAAATTGGAAATATTTTGGCGGATACCTTCCAAATATTCGGTGCGTCCCTACAATCGGCAAGGCTTGCCAAAGTTTGATAGCATAACTGGGTCATTCGGGTCTACCGAGTCCCAAGGCTACCAATTTTTGGATCATAGTGCGGATCACCAAGTCCCGAGGGTACCATTTTCGGGTCACCAGATCAGTTAATCACCAACAGGGTGTCCAGCCCTGGTACCCGGAAGACCCGAGCAGTGCCCAAAACCCGAGTTTTTCTGGTTTAAACTGTGGTAAAGTGGAGGCGTTTTCGATCTATTTTTACTCTTTGGATGGAGCATTTTCGCTTCATTATTTTCGCAGCATTGCTCCATTATGTAGCGTTTTCGTTAAAAGCAAGTGCATTGCCAGTGAACTACTTTGCACCTCCGCGGCAACTTACTGGTGATGGGACTCAGGTAGGCATGAAAGCCTCCTCGTTCCATGGTAACCAGCGATGTTGCTTGTTTACTTTCTATAGAGCAATGACATTTGCCGCCATATTGGCACCATTATGGGTTTTGGAGGGCATAACTACAAGGTGCACTACATAAAAATGGAGGGAAAAACAACGGAAGTGCGGATTTCTTAGGCTTAAAATAACGTTGTTTTCTCCAACAACAAAAATCGCGCGTTTTAGGTCTAAGAAATCACTCTTCACAGCATCGGCTTCAGTATGACGCCCTTCTGTTTCTCTCCGCAGTGCCCCTTGCAGCTAACCCATTAAGGCTCCAGCATAGAGTTATACACAAAAATACGACATCGTGTCACTGCTCTATTCCGGCTGCGGGCTACTTCCAGCAAACCTGGCGGCTACATAACGTGAACCTTTTGTCGTTTACTGATGTCGAAGCAATGAAACGAAAATTTCAAATGCTTCCTTAGATCCTACTTTCAAAAATGTTAAGCTCAATGATCGGAGTTTGGGTTGGAATAGTAAATGTAATAGTACAGGATATATTTAAGAAGTTTTAAGAAATTTTCAAAAAAGTGTAAGTATAGTTATCAAATGTTGCTAGTTTAATTCATTTATTTTTATTGTAATATATGCAAATTTGCCATGTGAGACTTACGACCTCACGTGGGGCATATCAGTCAATTTTGTGTAAAACTCGGGTTCCCTGTAAAACACGGGTTTTCTATTTTTCTAACCCGAAGACCTAGGGTTGGCATTTAGGGCCGGGTTTGGAAAACCTTAGTTACCAAGTCCCCAAGGCTACCAATTTTCGGGATACCAGGTAGTTAAAAAAAAAAAAAAAAAAAAAAACGATTCGGATCGGTGCACTGGGACAGGGTTAGCATATATTCAGTCAACACAATAGCCATATGCGTAAAACCCTAAACTCGCCACTAAAATGGCCGCTGCGTCCGAACAATTTTGGTGCACGAGACTACTGCTACGTAATTTGTCATCGTACTTTTGTCTTTTTCATTGCTGTAAAGTGGTACTGTAAAAGTCTTATTGTACCAGCGTTCTTATTGCAATTGTTTAAAAGTGTTATAATTGAAGAAACTTAGTTTGGTGAGGCATGGACACACACAAGCGACCAAACCATTTCAACGTTTCAAATAGTGCATCCAATGTGCACGAGGCACATGCACTTTTGTGCTTAAATGCCGATAATGTTGGCATGTAAAATAAAGTTTACAAATTTAATATTTAACAGCTAAAGGGCAAAGTTAAAATCCTATTAAAGGTGAAATTAAAATTGTTGTTTAAACAATTGAGTTAAAAGCTCTCTTCAAAAAGTTACTGAAACGGCAACTTCAGCAGAGTAGGCTGCAATTATTTAAAAATGCCCAAGTTTGAACTCAGAAACCTGTAAAATGTTAGCTATCTAGTGGTGGAGATATGTCAAGGTTATCATTATTAATAATTTGTCATCGTACTTTTGTCTTTTTCATTGCTGTAAAGTGGTACTGTAAAAGTCTTATTGTACCAGCGTTCTTATTGCAATTGTTTAAAAGTGTTATAATAGAAGAAACTTAGTTTGGTGAGGCATGGACACACACAAGCGACCAAACCATTTCAACGTTTCAAATAGTGCATCCAAACGCACCAACATCACACATGCATAGCACGGGCTTTGTATCAGTTAGACGATGGCGTTCGGCAACAATAACGTAAGACTTTCGCTGTTTGCCAGACTGGCAATAAAGGGAAAGTCTTATCTTATTGTTGCGGAACGCCATCGTCTAACATTTGTACATACAACGACGAGCTGGATCTTTAATGAGTTAGCCATTGTTGTAATAAAGGACAGTGTTAGTGCATTGTTGCCGAGCCATCGTCGAATATATTTGTACAACAAAGAATTTGCATTGTTAGTTACCGAGCCATTATTGTGATAGCATAACGAGCCATTGTTGTTCTTTGCTCCAACTCCGTTTTTAAAACTCACTAACTGCAAATAAATGCCTTATTTATTTTAATCAATTTTAACTCTTTCCTTTGGTTTTTTTTCAGCTGTAATAAATGTATTATTTTGGAAACACTGACACGTAAATATTGATATACAAACATTGATAGCAGCAGTAGGTTAGATTTACTTACATAAGAAAGAACCAAAGGCCTTCGTTTTCTTACTTACGCAAGTAAGAACCCCACGCCTAGAATTCTTTTTTCTTATTTTAAAAATAAATAGTTGTTAATTTAAAGTGTGAAATAGTTTCATAATACTTTCGAAACGATTTGGGATACGTAAATATGGACAGCGATTGTATTTTTACTACTTAAGTAAGAACCAAAGACCTTCGTTTCTTACGTAAGTAAGAAACCCACACCTTCGTTTTCTTACTTACTTAAATAAGAAACCCACGCCTTGCCGTGGTTCTTACTAGTGGTAAGACAATGGTTTCATTGTTGCAACTGTGTCTTCATGATATAAATCCGTTGCTGCAACAATGGTCCAGACACATTTTTGCGTTAATGAGAACATGCTTGTACGTTACAATTCTTTATGCTTAACAGTTTTCAACAATTACTTTTTAGTGTGCATATCTCTTGCTCGAAACACAAACATCTGGCCAGCCATTAAATTTAGATGACCAAGAAGTTTGTTTGAATTTGGTGAGCAAGATTTATGGCCGAGGTCTTCTTAACTCGTCCAAAGGCGCAATGGAACGTCTGCAAAGCCAACACCCACAATTCTGGGCACTGAGGCCTATTTCGGATAAGCTTATCGATTGTATAGCCCGTGATGTATTGTGTCTGGTACCGGAAGTCTATAACACCATGGGTTCTATCATTGATCCGACAACCTGGTTCTTTCTACGTCGTGCAACGTTGATCGAATTACAGCCTCTAATGGTAGACACCAACGCCACAACTCTTGAACCCACTATTTTTACGCTGTGTTACAGTTGGAACAGAACAGTGAATAAGGTAACTATTATAGTTTATTTTTTTTAGCATATTCCACGCAGTGGCGCATTTAGGGTGGAAGACAAATGGGGGCGAGTAGCCTCACCGCCTAACTAATACACGAAGTTTAAAGTCAAATTTGTAAAAGACACGAACCTGGCAACCACTAAACACTTGGCAGTTTGTGTGTCTCTGTTTACAGCCTTTGGATTGCTTTTAACTACAGGGACTTGGCATCGCACGTTACGTGCCGCATGGATAGGGTCTATTATATATAACTAGCTGTACCTCCGGCGTAACAAGCGCCGCGTACCTGAGTGAAATACTTTACTAGGCAGCATGAAATGAAAATGACCCCAACCATCCCCTATTCCTTCCCCCAAATTCCCTGCTCCCCCTTACATTCTTTCATTGTCAGATTTCTCCCCATGCGGACCCCCACCAAGCAACCCCTTTCCCCTCCCGCACCCTCTGCCCCCCTCCACATTCCTCCAGTATGTGGTCTGAATATCCTCCCATCCCTGCTCCTTCTCCCTTTGAACCCCTGCCGTTTTCTTTTCTTAGGAAAGTAAATGTCTTTTTCAATGGAGGACGTCACTGTTACGTGGCTGAATTGCCCTTCTCTGTTCCGATATGAAGCGCGATAAACCCAACAATGATCGTGCATGCAGTGATTGTTACTCGACCAACTTTGATAGTCAAGTCGGCTCATTATTAAAGCAATATTTCGTTTGTTTCTGATTGTTACAGACCACAACCGTTCACATTGTTGGGCGCTCATTCATTAAAACATTTTTGTCCAACAGCTCTGGTGAATTTAGGTATTTCATAATTGTCGGACGCTCGCTCTTTTTCTTTGCTACCAGAGATGGAAGTAGGTCACTTTTTCCGACACGTGATCCACCTGATCAAGAACAAATATGACCCACCTTCCGTGACCCATCCCACGCCATGAAAAAATAATACAGTATTCAATTTTGGTTTTTAGCCTTCTATTTTTGAAAGAGTGAGAAAAATGTAAAGAGTACTAGTAAGATTACTGATTACCGCAAGATTACCGTGGGTCGGCGGGTGAACGGTCTTGACCCATGAATCACTTGACCTATGATAAAAATGTGACCCATTTGACCCACTGACCCACAAACCCATGGGTCAGTTCCATCTCTGTTTGCTACCGTGGCATGAATGAACCCGCTCGCCCTCTTGCTGATTGTTACAGGGCACATCCTTGAAACTATTCCACGCGGCTCTAATAGCCAGCATTGTTGAAGCAATATTTCGTTTGTTGCTGCTTGTTCCAGACATTGTCGTTGCTCGCCCTCTTTCATTTTAGTGCATGCTGACGAGTGTGCTAAATACATCCTGACTAAGTGTGCTACAGATATAGATGAAGGGGCGAAACAAAACCCGCGCCGGAAGCACTTTTGTAAAACAAACCATACCTGTATTAAGTGTTGTTATTAAATTTTATGCTTGCGTGCTGGAGCTCATGCTGAAGGTTTTATTAGCACCTTGTCTCATGGTCAACATCATTATTTGTACCA
>JAHWFP010068949.1:91858-105886 GCA_023313725.1 Lithobius niger | reverse complement strand
AAGGCTAAGCACTGCAGAACGTAGTACATAAGTTTGTTTTTCCATGATGGCGTGATTCAATTTATTGCTATTTCTTAGGCTTACCGTATGGGATCATTAGATCGTGCTATATCCTTAACACTTTTATTTTTAAAACCAACTTTAAGAATTTTCATTGTGTCAAAGGAAACTTAACATTAGATAATCTATTTTTAAAAAAAATTAATAAAACTCTTCATGATTATTATCCACTTATTATCCACTTCCGTTAAACGTGAGTGAGTGAGGTAACAGTTGCTATATTCGTCTGCTAGATAATTAACCACTTTTGTTGTGTTTGAAATACAAAATAAATTATTTAAATATGAGTGAGGTAAACGACGGGGCCTATGGTGAGGAGAACATGAACTTCGAATCTTCACACGAGGTATGTAAACGAACTGAAAAGAAGAAGCAAAACAAAACGCTGTAATAACTGAATTATAAATCGTGTTTACATTACATGAAAACCATTTTTTTTGGGGGGGGGGGGGGATGTCGGGTAGGGGCCGACAAAAAAAAAGGAACGTAGCCGAGTATAGGGAAAGGCTTTCGTCAGTTTAAGTATTATCTGTTTTATTTTCAGAATGCATCAGCGTACTATGGGTATAGTGACGCTACCGGCGTCGATCATAACAATGCAGATGTTTCTAACAATGGTAAGTACACAAAAATCGCCCACATTATAATAGCCATTGTTACGTACAGTACACGAGTGACAAAACTAACACTGCCTCTAAATAAGGTAAACTAAAAACCAATTTCTTTTTTTTCTTCCCTTCAAAACTAAAAAAAAAAGGATGTGACTGATAGTTCAGGCTAAAAGAAATTAACACGAAGTGAAGAAATGCCAATCTGCCAACTAATTGGTTTAGTTTAAACAAGAATGTATAGGGGGTTTAAAACCCCTGTTAAATTCTTGGTATAAATAACGTAAAAGACTAAACTGGAAATGTCCATGGCCTTTGTGTGTATTGGCCGAGCAAGCAAGTCGAATACACTACAGAATTTGTATGGTGTTAGGTTCGTCCGCTTTGGTGTTCAATTTCTTTCTATCAGAATTGCTGTGTAAGATGAAATGCGAATACAGAAAATAAATTTATGTAAGGACTGCCGAAATGTGTTGGCAGTGTAGTTTTGAAGTCTCTCATCACATTATTCTTTAATTACAGTTGAAAACAAGAAATTAAATTGTACCACAGTGTTGCTTGACTGTTTTTTAAGTGCAGGCTTGCCTGTCGTAGGAATTCAAAGTCTTAGGATCCACCAAGCTGCGTTTCCCATCTGCGTATGTGCCAGTACAGAACCTCCATAAATGGTGCTACGGCGATAGCCAGCCATCTCTTTTCCTCCAAGCCTTCGACTTGTAAACATGGCCCTCTGTTTCCCTTTTCGATTACCTTCGCCCTAAAGCCCCCATCGTTCACAAGATGTCGTTCGCCCTCAAGACTTGTTTTCCATCGCCCGAAGACCTGCTTCCAATCATATGATGCCTTCGTTCGAAGACCCTTCGTTTATAAAGAAGATCCTTCGCTCGTTTAACTTTCGTCCGATGGCCTGCTTTCCGCCATTTGAAGCCTTCGTTCGAAGACCTTTCACCCATCCGAAATTCCTTCACCCTGAAGGCCTGCTTCCAGCCACATAATGCCTTCTTCCGAAGATCCTTCGTTCGTCTGATGACCCTTCACCCGAAGGATGCTTCAGTCAATCCCTTGTTGTAAACCCTTCGCCACGAAGGATGGATTTCAACCTTAGTAACCTTTGTTGTTGACCTTGCGCCTTGAAGGTCGGCTTTCAACCATTGCCTTCGTGGATGACCTTACTTGCTTAGGGAACCCTTCGCTCGCCTCCTGGACCCTTCGCCCGACACATTCATGGATCGGCTACTGGGCCCTCGTCCCATCCCTTTGTCCAAACCCTTCACCTCATCAAGGACCCTTCGGCTAACACCTCTGTGCTCTTCAGCTGCTGTCCTCCGGCCTCTTGTGCTTCTCCTCTATGTTGTTGTGAGCCTTCAGCCGTCCTTCATTTGTTAACTCTTCGCAATCCGAATTTCTCGATATTCAAGCCTTCGCATTGATCCTTCATCCTATGCGTCTGTGTCTATCGCCCATCGTTGGAACTACTCGATGCATGATCCAAGTTGACACTTGGGAGCTCCCCTTCGATTGAGCGCTGTCGACCCTTCATTCTTCTCATCCTCATCGCTCTTCGCCCTGAAGACCCTTCGTCCTGAAGATCCCTTCATTGTCATGATTTTTCGCTCATGATCCTTCGCCCAAAGGCCTACAATCCGCTATAAGAAACCTTCGTTTGAAGTCCCTTCGCCCAGCCAAGGCCTTTTGCCCCGAAGGCCTGCATCCTGCCACAAGAAGCCTTTGCCTGACCCTTCGCTTAACAGAGGACTCTTCGCCTTACTTCCTTTGTTAATAGACCTTCGTTCAGCACATCATGCTCAACGGTTGGACCCAACGGCATCACATTGATCCCCTTCGCCTGTCTCTTGCCCATTTCCACCCGCCCCGGCCTCGTTTTGGTCAACCTTGGCCTTTGGGTTGGCTCCTTCGTCTTATCCTTCAGTCATACTTACGATCATCCCTGCCTTGTATAATTTTGTTTTTCTCCTGCGCTGAGACCCTGCTCCAGCTCCAGCTGTCCTCCATCTAAAAGGGTTTCTCAGTGGCCCTGAACCCCCCCCTCCTCTCCACCCATTCTCCTTTCCACCCCCTGCTGCTCTGCTTGATTGTAACAAATTGCCCTTCGCTGTCATAATGGGCCCTCATCTCCGTGGCAGCAAATCTTCCCCGTCATATTCCACCCCGCCACCTCCGTTCGTGGTTGGGTTGTAGCCAATGCCAGGATTCCAGATTCGTGTAAATGTGCTCCAAACGTTTCGAAGCCGCAAACGTCATGATCCCCACTCAGCTTTCCAGACTTATCGCAAATGCGATTTCTTCTTGGACCCATGCAAGATTTGCTCATCCATTTCACCTGAAGATTGGGCTTTATAACAAAGAAGAACAAGAAAACTAAGCAAAGAAATGACCAAATGAAAAGGAAGATAGAAAAAGGCCGCTTTTCACCTGATGGCAAAAATTTGACGAATCTGCAAAGTGGACAAAATCTGTCACCTTGACATTTTCATCAAGTTTGTCTTGTGACACCTGCTCATCAATTCCAGAAATGGTACCCCCTCCCCCCCACTCCATCCATTCAACCTCCCATTTTGGAAACCGTAGTTCCTCCGTCTCTGCCCTCCTTGGCCCCATCTGTGCCAACCTTAGCCCCCTCTTTCTCGGCCATTCCAGGCCCTTCCGGGGAATCCTCGAACACAGTCAACCCTCCCGTTGCTGATCCCAAATCACCATTGACATCCATTCCTTAGGCCCGCCGCCGTCTCTCGGCAAGACCCCACTCGTGCAACATCCTCGGCTTTACATCTGCATGGTGACATCCCAAACCTTCAATCCTTGCCTGCCCTTCCGGATTTTTCAAAACCCTCAGTCCTTCGTAAAGTACTTAAAAAGAAGATTGATCTCTCCTCCGTCAGCACTCATTGTCTGGAGGCTAACGCAATACCCATTTCTCTCTACATCTCGGAGATTTCATCCCTCAAACTGAATTTCCAAAACCTCAGTGCTACGATGGACTCACAGTTTCGTAAACTCTCTCCTCTTCCTGCTTCAGCTTCAAAGTCAATCATTCCCGACCCCAAGGCCTCAGCCTCCAACCCATAAAACAACAGTGCCAAACAAGCACTCGACTTCCATCGTGGACAACCTTCTCCCCCCCCCCCCCCCTCTCGGAACCTTTGCCCACCAAATCGGCACCAAGACAGAAAACGCAACCTGAACAACTGAAAGGTCCCAAGTTAGATGTATCTATTCAGGCCTTCGAGCTTGTATAAACGACCGTCGTCCTCATTGACCCGTCTCGTTCTCCTGCTCGGCTTCGTTCCAAAACTTCCCCTGGTGGTACCAGGGTCAATCCAATTTTGAACTTCACCAGGCTGCAACACAATGAAATCGAGAAAGATAGGATCAAGGCAAACATCACTATGCCGCCAAAAAAATTCATCGCCAGACAAATCTGACAGTTTGATAATGCCACAGGATTCCTGCCGTGCAAGGCCGAAATGAAAAAGCTTTTCCTAGCCAGAACTCGACGTCTTCCTTGCCTGGACTGCCGCACCAGAGCTATGGGCTACGCATTCTCATTCACGACACACCCTTAAGCTCACCCCCTCCTTTCATCCTCATCATTGGATCGGAACGGGTGCTCTTATCTCTGACGGGACATTCCTCCACACTCCATGTTGGGTGTACGCCAACTCTGCGACCACCAGTTCCCTTTTCACCAATGTTACGTGGAGCTTTACGTTTCGACATTCAACCTCAAAATTGTTCCTTCCTCTTTCAAAAAAGAAAACAAGCAGGCAGTTTAATCTAGTACAGTCCCTAAATGACATTGGGTCAGAAGACTTTTCAAACCCTCGGAATTTGTTCAGTTTTCCTACATCTCAGCAACTTTGCCCGTATTCCGCACTTGTGCACCGAAGTTGCCTACAACCCGCCTATTATGGAGCTCATTCCCGACAGTACTACTACACATCATCGTGATTTCGACCGCTTCCGCGCAAATGCGGAAACATATTGCGTACATCCATGAGTCTTCAATGTGCCTCCCTCCTGGTTGAACTCTCATCAACATCCAAACTGCCTTCATTGATGTGTCCGTTACGACACTGACTGGAAGTCTCGCCCTCTCACTTCCGACACCCTTCCATTTCAAGATGTCTCCAATTCCCCAATACACCATAAGGTAAGCCCCCATTCCAATTTTTCATTTCTTTCGTTGAGGAACACACTAAACTCGTTCGAACTCTTCCCTGACGTCTTTCGTTCACTATGGAAGCTAGTTCACCCCTTAGAGTTAGGACATCTGTGGAGATGCCTTCCCAATGTGGAACCAGCTCGCAACCCCTAGGTACTCGTCATGGGGTACCCTCCATTTCTGATGATGAGGTCATGTATAAATTCAACAATTTTCAGGTAGTGGGTATTTTCGTGCCGGCAACTAGAAAGCCAATTTTTCTGGCAGTTAAAATTGGTTTCTGTTGCCTTATCGAAAATATACACTACCTGTACCCGCCCAACCTGCCTCTTGAGTCACCACCATGACAGATTGAGAGGAAAAGTAGATACCTGGCTATCGCCGTAACACCATTTATGGAGTGTCTGTGCTGGCACATGTGCAGATGGGGAGCAAAGCTGGGTGGATCCTAAGCGTTTAAATTCCTCCAGGGTAAACAGCATTGCAGGGACTGAATGCAAAAACGTACAGGTAGTGTATATTTTCGATAAGGCAATAGAAAATTGGGCCTTTTCCAAAAATGTGTGAAAGCCTTCTTCCCACATGGGCCTTGATGGACTTTTACTTTCTCCAAATTCTTCATGTTGTGGTTATTTAGTTCTGTTTTGTTGAATAAATTCAGATTGCAATTGGAAGATTATTATGCTCGCGGCAAGAATACCAGGTCTGTCAAAGGCTATGTTCAACAGGAATGAACATTTTGTCCAATTTAGATGAGTTAAACTGGAAGTTAAGAAAGGTTTCTTCCCTGTTTGCAACCCTTGGTCGTAGCAACTGAGCAGAGGAGTAGTGGAGAAGCTCATCTAGTTGGTAACTTGAAAGGAAGCTCTGTGAATGTCCCTACTAGACATTGTGTTGTGAGGAGCTACCAGGTTGCTCAGCTACTATTGCTACTGTTGCTCAGCTACACCTATATGATCGGAGTTTTTCTGATTCCAATTAATTTCCAAGTTTGCCTCTTCCCTTGTTCGACTTCTTTCTGCTTCTCATGCTCATGCTCTTACTGCTTCCAAAAGAAAATCAAGACACACGTCGTTGATGTTGCTTTTGCTGTTAGAGTCTACGAGTGGGATATTTACGTGTTTTGTTTTCTCGTAGTGGAAGGCAACGTAGCATCATGCTCTCAGTTTCCTGCAAACTTAATGTGGAACAAACTATAGCATTTTACTTCTTCCAGTTCTGCGCAGGGCCCTAGAAGGGAGTTGCAGCTAAAAATCCCTCTGCTAATGCGTTTGCCTTGGAAGCAGTACGAAGGCAAAACATTATCAGAGGTATTAGCAACCTCAATTACCGCTACGGCCCCGCATTCTGGAAGAAGATGCTATATCTAGTTAACTTTCTAATCTGTGGTGGTAGTGGGCCTACTGAGGGTGAAGGCACAGGCACAGTTCCACAAACGACCACCACCACCAACTTTTGCTAAGAGTAGTTCCATAGATTAGAAAGTTAACTAGATATACCATCTCACTTCTTCTCGTACTACGCGGACCTCTAGCGGTAGTTGCGGCTACTAATACCTCTGCTAATGCTTTGTTTTCATGCTACTTCGAAGGCAACAGCATTAGCAAAGGTATTAGTAGCCGCAACTACCGGTAGAGGTCCGCGTAGGACAGGAAGAAGTTAGACGGTATATCTAGTTAACTTCCTATTCTGTGGTAGTTCTTAGGTACAATGAGCAGGTTTTTATCGGTTTCTTTTTTCGGTTGCCAAGAAAAACTGGAAGATATATTGTGGGGGGGCCCCCCCCCCCCCCCCCTTCCGCAAAAAAAAAGGAGAAAAGTAACAATTTTTCTTTATTTAAAATAGTACCTTATTTTATTGTTCCCCATAACCGTGAGGCACCCTTGAGCCCCTTTTTCGGTCTGTGGCCCGGTGCTTCATCACCCAAAGCACCCCTTAAATACCTTGCTTCAGCACCCAAAGCACCCGCCTAAATACCGATTACCGGTTTCGTGTGGTGAGATTAGTTCGCAGATTAGTTCCTTCGCCAGTGATACTAATCTCAATCGGCCTTGAATAAGCCAACATCGTTTCGCGCGTTTGCCACTACGATCTCCTGCTACGCTCCATGTGGCCCCGTGCCATGTTTCCCAGGCGGCATACCGACGAATGAACCTAAAAATATTTGGGAGTCCAGCCTTGAATGAAACGCCGTAAGAGCAAGTTGAAAGCAGATTGTCAAGTTGCCGGAACTTGTTTGTTCCCAAACACCACCAAACGACGACGTTGAAATGGCCGTAACGAAAGCGCACGAACTTTCCAGTGACAAATATCGCACGGACGATATCAAGATCAACGAAAATGTGGATTTCAAGGGGCTACTGTTGTCCGAGCCCGTGCTTCAAGGGTTGACGCAAGCTGGATTTGTTCGTCCATCGCCGATCCAGCTGCAAGCCATTCCTCTCGGCAGATGCGGACTCGATTTGATTGTACAGGCCAAGTCCGGTACGGGCAAAACGTGCGTGTTTACCGTGGTCGCGTTGGAGAGCATCTCCGTACAGACGCCGCAAGTTCAAGTTTTGGTTCTTGCGCCCACCCGAGAGATAGCCGTTCAAATTGCGCAAGTTATCATAGCAATCGGGTCCTCCCTTCCTGGTTTGCGTTGTTACGCCTTCATTGGGGGGATTCAAACCTCTGAAGACGTGCAGAAACTCAAACGCTGTCACATAGCAGTGGGAACCCCAGGGCGCATAAAACAATTGATCGACTATGGTCACCTAAAAACTGACAGTATCCGTTTGTTTGTTCTGGACGAAGCTGACAAGCTTCTAGACGAAAATTTTCAAAAACCCATTAACTGTATCTATTCGAGTCTCCCTGAACACAAGCAAATGATGGCGCTATCGGCCACGTATCCTGAAGCCCTAGCCCAGTTACTTACTTGCTACATGCAAAATCCAACTTTTGTCCGACTCAGTACTATGGACACGGCGTTGTTGGGTGTGAAGCAATTCTACGACATTGTGCCTTTTCATCCTTTGCCTCACCAAGCCTTCGATAACAAAGTAACCGTTCTGCAGCATATCTTGAATTCTGTTACTTTCAACCAGTGCCTTATTTTCTCCAACTATCAGACAAAAGCACAGACGTTGTCGGAGCTGCTTGTTTCTCACGGGTGGGCGAGCGTTTACATTTCGGGCAGCCAAGATCAACTGCAGCGCATGCAAGCCATGGATACGCTGCAGAGATTTCGCTGCCGAATCCTCATTTCAACAGATCTGACTGCGCGAGGCATTGACGTTGAGCACGTGAATTTAGTAATTAACATGGATATGCCATGGGATACGGAGACTTACTTGCACAGAATTGGCCGTGCTGGACGGTATGGAACTGCTGGTTTGGCAATCTCGATAGCATCTGCTGGCAAAGAAGAGGAATTGTTGAAAAAACTCAGAACCGAAGGAGGATTAGTGATGAATCCGTTGCCAAAGGTATTAGATAATCAAATTTGGAAAATGGGCGAAGACGGGCAGTTGACGAGTTCGGTAGATCCTGCCAACTTAAATAATGGTCAAACTGTGGGGAGTAAGTCGGCCGGTGATGAGTTAGAAGGAATGGGCAAGTCAGTAAATACTCCGGTCGATAAGAGCAGTGAACATAATGAGCAACTCTCTAGAATGGACACTACGTGCAATGCAATCACCAAACTAACTGTAAGAGATAAAAATAGAACTGTAAAAGAAGACGTGACAAATGGTGATGCGTTAGTATCTTTCAGTGGAAAGCCAACTACTGACATTGATAACCTAAATAGCCCAGGAAAAGTGGAAACCTTGGACGAACCTCCTTTACGTTCAGATGTAGAATTTGAAAAGGGATTTCTATCTGACGTTTCCAAACAGCTAGAGGGAATCCAGCGTCAACTAATGGCTTGTACTCAGCAGTACCACGAACGAGTCGATCCAATTCGAGCAGAAACGCCAAAGCTAAATCGTAAAAGACTATCGCGCCGTAATTCGCAGACGGAGCTGTGTCAGCATTCGAGTAGTTCGGACGAAGATCGCGGTAGGCCAAGTGTGCGGAAGCAGAAGCGTAAACGTAGTAAGAGTAGAAAAGGGTCTTCAAGCCGGAAAGGTAGTAGGAGAGGTTCTCGAAGTCGGAGATCATCCTTGGGAAGTGATAAAGCTCCTGATGAAAGTGAAGTATTGTCGTCTGACTCTAATGTCGATGAGAGTTTGGCAATTCTTGCTGAGCAGTTTAACGAGAATGAAATCAATGAAGCCGCCGTTCCGGAAGAAGTTGCGAAATCTGTGATGAGTGAACATCCCAAAGAGCGTGTCGAGGAATGTGGCCTACATTTTAAAGATATAGCTGAGGAGTTGGAGTTACTTGTGCTCGAAAAAAAAAGTGATATGGATTTGCATCAACCTTATACAACTGGAGAAGCTTTACCATCAGTTAATAGTGTTTTAGAAGAAAATGCAACTGTGCATAAATGTGCTCGGTCGTTTTTAGATTCTGTAGTGAACCAAGGTTGTAAGATGTCAGTTCCTGACAGTGTTCTTTTAGTTGATAAATATTTAAGTGAGAATCGGTCAATGTTTCATAAACGCATAAGGTCACTGTTAAAGGAGACAAAGAAAGAAGCCAAAAAACAAATACTAACGAAGAAGCTGCAAGAAGTGCAAAATAATGAACTGCTGAAAAGTGAGGACCTCGACACACAACAAGAGGATGCTGAGAATATTGATACTAGTGTGGTAGAGAGTGCAGTCAGTCCTACTTCAGAAAAAGTCATTGACACACTCTCGATTATGCATAGGCCTACTAGAACTCAAAAGCTTGATTTAGGCCTACCCGAGACAGTTGACTTACCAAATCAGACCTCAACTTCGGATGTAGTTCAAATATCAGAATGTAGAGATGAAACTTTAACTGCTGCATCACTAACGAAGGCTTTAGCTGCTCTTAAAAGTTGCAACCAGGATCGGCAGTTAGGCCTAGATGATTTTGTTGTTTCAGACAACAACAGTACAGACTTGGCGGCTTCATCTTCAGACAGTGATTCTGAAGATGATGAAGCAGCTTCGGGTGAAACTTCATCCGATTCAGAATGTGAAAAATCGACCAAAGGTGCCCAGTATACGGATGTAAGAGCAAGTGGTGATGCTACTAACACTTATGGCCGATCTAATGATGGTGCACCTTCAAAGGAATATTGGAACCATCATCAGATTGGCGACTGGGAAGCTTATTGGAAGTCTTATCGGGAGTGGACTAGTCGTGCTGAACGACCGCTTGTGTCGGAAAAGGCAACTCCGTCAAAGCAGTTACCTGCCGTGACCCCAGTTAGTGGTTCTCAATGTGCACATTGTCACAATGCTGCCGCAGCATCGTGGGGCTATTATTACAATCCTTATTATTCGTGGACTTCCCCATCGCCTTGTCAAGTGTGCCAGGCTGTTAGGTGGAACCAGTACTACGAAAGCCAACAGGCATCTGCTGCTTGGTGGAATTATTATTGGAAGTACCAGCAGTGGCAAGGTTATAATGTTGGCCAGCAGCAGTATCCCCCTTAATTTTGTAGAAGGCCTGGAATGGAGGCCTACACAATCTAAGCAAGAATTTGTATACCAAACATTTATTTCCAAGATTCTTAGGGGCATTAGTATGATTTATTTGTCAGTGAGCTATGTGTGTCATATCTTTCAAGTAAAATTGTTGAAGTTGTTTATGATGCTTGTAGTGTTCCTTTTTTTTTTGGTGGGTGGGGGGATGGATACGAGCTACAAGTGCCTCAAAATAATGTGGAGCACAGTCAGTCCGTATGCGGTTAGTTTTTCAAATGTTCTGTCCGTAACTTTTGCCCGTAATATTGACTTACCTACTCTTTATTTTAGCTGTTCTTTACACAGTCTATTGCCACACAAATAGTTATTTTTAGGCACCTAATGTAAAATAATCTGTGTTGATTTGGAAGCCTTTTTGGTCCTCTGCTCTGCAGTATCTTGTCAATTGTCAAGACTAGTGGTTTGCAGTGTTGCGTGTAGGATTTCGAGGGGTAATCATTATTTCGTACTGGTGTTTAGTAGGGATGGGTCGGTTTCATTTTTTTTGACTTCGGTTCCGGTTTCGGTTTCTACCACTCTCCACCCTAACTAGAGATTTCTATTTTTTTGGCCTGTTACGGTAGTGTTACTAGATTTTAACTCGCTCCTGCTTTCAACTTTCAGCAGCGTCATAGAACGTGGGTCTAGCTGTGGCACCATTTTACTCTACAATTTTTTTTTTAATGACTAGGAGCTTTGCGTAGAAAATTATAATTATTAAAAAAATTAAAACAACAAATCAATCTTTAATTTTTTTTAACACCGTACAAAAAACCGACACAAAGTCCGAATCAGTTTCGGTATTGGTTTTCAGTAAAAACTGGAAATTCTGTTTCAAGCAAGCAGACGAAAATAGCGAGGATGGTAACCAGAGGACTCGTTTTTCTTGACCGTCCCTGATGAAGATTGTTGATAAACAATCGAAAATTTGCAAGATACGGACTGCAGGGGTTGAAATATTCGGATGCACAAGAGCAAATTGCACTCCAAAATCACACTTTGCACTCCAGAAGCAACTCTTGGAGTGCAAAATTGCACACCAAAGTTAAATTTTTCATAACTCTTGAACCGCACAAGCGGTTTGCGGCATTAAACAGCTTGGAATTCGATTTCGGTTTGCGGCATTTTAAACAGCTTGGAATTAGATTTTCTGCGATATCGTTTTAAAAATGTCACATCGCTTACTTTGAAAATTCAAGGCCATGTTTACGTTTTATACGCTTAGATTTCAAAGTAAAGGATATTTGCCATTCCAAATTTGCAAGAATATTAGAACGGTAAATATTCTTTACTTTGAAATCTAAGCGTACAAAACGCAAACATGTGATATCGTTCCTTCCAAAGAAGTTAAACTCCATTTTTTATTACTTTTGGTTAAAGTATGTGTATAGATTTTTCAGTTGAATAGTGAAGTCAGTTTTAAGCAAATCACAAGAAAACAGTACATCATTATTGAGATGCTAAATGTTAGAAAAGTAGGAGACCACAGTGGTGTTTTACATTTTGATTTTGCACCCCAGTAACAGAGTTGGGGTGCAAATTTTGGAAATTCGACCCCTGGGACAGTATCCTGTTTTCGAAAGTGAGCGTAATGAGTAATTTCCGTGGAGTTTCAAAGTAATTCCAGTAAGCCTAACGGTTTATTTTTGCTTCCTTAGGTAGGCTAATAAAGAAAGCTTCTAAATAAGAGATAACCATACTGAAGGGAAAAAAATGAAACTTTAATTTATTTTTTAGGTAGCCTACATGTACAGCACATATTATTTATTCTTAGTATGGTTGCTACAAGTAAAGATGCAGTTACTCGATGAAGGCAAGCTAGTGCTATTCCTATGTGTACGGTGATACAGGAACCTGCCACTTCATTGCAACTAAATCGAATGTTGGTCGTTTCTGCTCCCCATCACCAGATATTTTTTGTTGGTTTGTAAGAGCCCTTGAAAACCTGGTACATGTCCTAATGTCCTGGAAAATATAAATTCCAATCCTGGATAAGTTCTAGAAAAACTCGGAAAAGTTGTGGAATAGGCTACTGCCGAAAATTCCCAAAATGTCCGTTTTGCATATCTTACATAAACATGCAATTTGTGTTCAAACGGAAGCATAAAAAAATATCGGGCATGGAAACTAAAAGAAAATCGCTATAGTGAAATGAGAGTGCAGTACCATTGTCATTTAGCAAAACAAAATTTGTCTTTTAGTTTTTGCTTTGTCAATTAAAGTACTTTTTTGGTTGTGGCCATTGAATTTTCATCCTGGAAATATCCAGGATGAGTCTTGGAATTTAAAGCTTACAGGCGAGTGCGAGCCCCTTTTCCAGAACTAGGCTATTTACGTTCATCATCAAATTGGATACCAACCCTCTCGAATGTTAATCCAGTTTCAGCCACCACTTGGCCAGTAAACCCTAAAAAGCACTTGCCATTTCACAATTTCTACTCGCTAAATGCCAAATAGTACATCTTGCATGATGTACGGTTTTTCTAATTTATGCATTTACGAAATTGTAAAATTTTCTTAATGCAGAAAAAGCAGTTACGCAGCCCTTATAAAAGTGAGCATAATGCCGCAAACCGTTTGTCTCTAACTTGTACGATTAGTTACTGAGATATCGCTCCTTGAGTGTCATTCTCTATTCTTAGTCGCTATTTAGTAAGGCTAAATTCCAAGTCGCCAACTGCCGATTTTCATTCACTAAATGGCGAGTGACGACCGATGTTGGGGAGGGTTCTTGGATACATAAACCTCTCAACAAGGATGCACTACGAGCGAAATTTTCGGTGGAAAGCGTGAGTCTGTTGACACGCGAGTCTTTCACCTTCATCAGACTTCAAGTTTTTCCCCATTTTCAAGACTACGCTATTTGATAACATGACAAGGGCGAAACGAGTACGGTTTCAGCAAACAAAATAGCAGAAACTTCTGCTTGTTGGGGGCTCCATTCTACTGAATGACCCTTGTCCTTTCCCTAGCAAGCGTAGCCTAGCTCTCATCCACAAAGTATTCTCTACTGACGAGCCCAAACAAGGGCGAAACAGTTTGTCTAGAGATCTTATTGGGTGAGAGCTAATTGATATTAAATGATCAATTTATAATAATAATATACAATTCACCACAGGAGTGGTAGGAGGTCAGAAGGGTGGTGAGCCACTTACACTGGTCCTTGAAAATTTTAGTAAGAAGAATGACTAATGTGTCAGAATTGGACGCTTAAGAAATTTAACAAGGTCTGGGTACTTGAGACGTCGTTTAAAAAAGTTTAGATTTGGAGCATCTACCACTTCCGCTGGAAGAGCGTTCCAAATGGGGACAGTCCGAACGGAAAAAAAATTTCGGCGACAGTCAAGTCGGGAAGCCGGGAATGATAATTTCCAGCCATGACCACGGGTGTTGATGCTTAGTGGGGCCAAATCGAAAGGAGGAAGATCGATACCAACTAAACCGTGAAGAATCTTGTAAACCATTATGAGGTCAAATTTCAGTCTACGAAATTCGAGTGTTTCGAGGCCAGACCTGCGTAGTCTTTCCTCATAGCAAAAATATCTGAATCCTGGGAGAGCCTTAGTGAATCGCCTCTGCACGCGTTCAA
>JAHWFP010068949.1:44597-86858 GCA_023313725.1 Lithobius niger | reverse complement strand
AAACCAGGGATAGTCCACGTCTTCGAGCCAATGTGGCTACTTCCTCGTAGATTTCTTACATGGGAATCGCCGATTATAGTGGTTTGCCCTGCCCACGAGTGTGTAAGTACATTGCTTTTCATTTGTTCAACGATATCCGAAGTAGAATGGCCGTTCCTTTTGTCAGCCTTTCCCATCTCATCAAGTTCTTTTAACTTGTTTTAGCCTCGCAGAGTTCATTTATATTAGGCTTTTTTATACTGGTTGGTGCTTCGCCAGGATTACTGTTTCCAGCTCACTTGGGGTACTGTTGCACTTTTTCGGCACTGCCACACTTCCTCCTTCCTCTTCCCCTTCTTGTGGTGATATTTCTGTGGAGTTGGTCAGAGAAAGGCAAGTTAGTGCTAGATGGATTTGTATTCGTGACAACTTTCTTGACATCTTTGTCCAAATGAGCAGATAGGAGCTCAATGTCAGAGTTTTCAGAAGATCGTAGTTTAATCAAGAGATTTGAATTTTCTGTAGAATTTATCACTCGAGTAAGTACTGTTCCATTGTCTTGGGTCTGGGCATTGACCGCTTTTGCAGCTTCTTCAGGCCGTGAACTAAATAACTCTTGAATTTTTTTCACATGTGTTTCCATTTCCTTTGAAATTCCATTTGTAAAGTCGTTCAGCATGAGGGTTTGTTTGGCAAAGAAATCCGATGTCCATTTCTCGAAAAGCGTTTTGAAGTTGTCGAAGCGGGAATCCAGTTCGGTGTTGATTTGTGGAGTGATATTCGCCATCTTGGCACTAATTTCTTCGAGATCGATGTCTTTTTCCAACCTGAATTCGTCCAGACGGTTTAGTAGACTCGCAGAAAGATCATGAAGTTCGGGAAGTGTTGATAACTTATTCGGTGCATTTGGTTCTTTAAAGAGTGTCGTCTGCAACGATTTACCCGTCAAGTCGGCAGGCGTAATCGGAGATGGCAGTTGGCTGGAGGAGTGAGACTCAACAGTGTCAAAAAAGAGTGTGCGTCTTCTGTTTCTTCTTTCTTTAGAAACGGGTGGTTTGAGGAAAAACTCTTCCATTTCAATTCAAAACAATGTAGAGAAAGTGGAACGAAGAAAAAAAAATTTTGGTCGAAAATTGGTGGAAAAAAAATTCTTTACTTCCTCGATCCTGTTGCTGGGATCGAACTCACAAAATCAGGAATCAAGATGGCGGCCCCCACAGTATCGAAATTGGACACGCCTAACGGTAAACAAAACGTGCATAGGGACACAGTCAAGGTTCACACACACTCCAGAATATGATTTACCTGAACTCTGGAGATTCATGTGTCCATTTAAAGTCAAATGAATATTACAGGCGTCTCACAACATGGCAAAATGCGGGCGAAATGTAGGCACAAACTGGATGTCATTCTGAGTCACCTGAGCCATCAGTTTTTGATAACATTTGATAACATGTACTGTATTAGCATTTTTTAAATACGCCTATAGTATTGGTATTCTCAGAAAATTCTGAGAACTGAAGATATCAATGTTAATTTGTGCTGCAACGTTGAGGATTCTTTTTTTTATGAGAGGAACACTAATATAAATGTTGCTCCCCCAACAAATTATTTGACGGAGATTTTAAAATGGTCGACAACTGATTCAGAAAAAAGTCTTCATTGTTATTAGCATTAAAAAAAATTTTCAAAAATGAAAATTGTTTATTTCTAACGGGTTGCCCTATTGCTGCTTTTAAGGAGATAGTAATGACGATGTTGCTGGCCAGGTAAACTACAATGCAACAACTTTTAACACTTCTGTTGCTGAACAACATAAAAGCTTGTGCCTTCAGGCCAATTTCACTCCAAAAATAGACTCTTGCAAAACAACTGTTGCAAGTGGGGGCAACTGATGTTTTCTGAACTACATTTTATTTTAAATTGGCTTAATTATCAACCCATTTGTTATCTAAAAGAAACTAATGCTTGAATAAATTAAACGGCTTAATTTTGAACTAATTAACAGACATTTTAGAATTGAAAGAAATGTAAAAAAAGGCCAAGCCAGTATGTTAACTTTTGATCGTAGCAGGTTCTGACAGGAACTTTCCAGGGTGATTAGATTACTTTTAAGTAAGTGTGTACCGATACAGATGTCATATAGGTAAATCTGTAGATATTTAATGTATCAGTATCGGATCAGAGTATTGTAGCAATTTATTAACAAATACTACACTTTTGTTGAAACTTGTTCCCTTCTTACAGGATGCCACGAATCTGAAAAGGAGGCACAACATCCTTAATGAGATCAATGTTACTTATTAGTTACTTTTCCAAAATGGAATTCTTGATGCTTTTGGTCCAACTATGCTTGACAAGGCCACGGAAAAAAAATTGTTTGGTTTACGGGCAAGGTTGCAAATTGAAGCACCCGGCAGCCAGTCATTTTATTTAATTTTAAATTGAATTTAACTGACCACATTTCTTTGACATATTCCTAGCTCAAAGCTGAGATAGTATTTAGTAAGCCTAAAAAATTATAATACTGCTAATATGTTATTTATGTCATCTGGTATCCAAAGTTTTTTTCAGTTTTTGTCATATAACTTCTTAGTGGTTTGAGCTAGATGTTTAAAATTGGAACTATTGAAAAGCTCGTTTCGAGCCGGTTAAAATGGTGTACTGGAATATGAAAAACTTAAAATTTGGCAAATTTTTTATTTTTAGCGGGTGAGTCAAGATTCGGATAAAAAGTTTTGACCCGCGATAATTTAAGGCACCCGCACGCGCCTGTAAACCAAACAATTAAGTTTGTATGGCCTTAAGTAAGCGTTTTTATTCAGCTCTTTTATAAGAACTCTGCGCTGAAACCCCACCTCATCAAAGTACAGTGAGGTAGGTCTTGAAACGTGCGGTGAATTCCCTGATACCTTAGCGTAACGTCACCGCTGGGGCATCATATTCATCGACTGCACGAGGCAATTTTTCCACCGAATCAAGATGGCAGACATGCAGTTGTTCTTCACTAGGATTATTTACGTAGACATTATTATTACAGGGCTCGAAATGTCCAGAAAAAAATGCGTAGTATAATTGCGATGCAAAATAAAAATGTGCATAACAATGCAAAATAAATGGTTAACAGTGTTCATGAAACATATTTTTCTTGGCAGGTAAAAGGGAGTTTTCGTTTTAATTGATGGTTCAGCTAGAACAAGAGCGTGTGATTGTGTGATGTATAAATTGCATCATTTTTTTTAATACCTAAATATTCTGATGCTTTATGTTACGATTGTGTATCGTTCAGTTTCATTCTTTGCACGTGGTATAAAAATAAGCTAACTTCTGTAGGGATTGAATTAAGAATTTTACTGAACACAATGATTGTTCTATTGTAAATGGGCTAGGCCTACTACAAAAGGATTATTTAACTTAGTTATAAAGTTTTTTCGCCATGATCTTGCGTCGCGAAACTGTTACACAAATTTCGATTTTGTATCGCTAATGTCTAAAATTGTGGTGCAAACTGCGATGCGATACTGCTCATTTCAAGATCTGTTAGTAACAACTAGTAGAGATTGTTGTCATGAAGTGTCTACACTAAGCTAAAAGAATGGAACAAAGCTCAACCGACATTTAACGTAACACTGCTTAGCAGTGCACTTGACAATCCAAGGGCGACTGTTGAGCAAAAAAAGAATCTTTCGCGACATTAGTGTCCATTTTGCTCATCGATGCATCCAGCGAGTTCGTTCTAAAACAATTGAAGTGAGACGTCATTTTTAGTGGAAGCCGTCGCTTTTGTTGCAATCAGTCGCTGAGATGTTTGGCGAGTGCATGAAAGTGCTCTATGTTAATCTGGTTAAAAGTTTTATTTTCAAAGACCCTTGAGCAAATTTTAAAAAGGTTTCACTGCATCAGTAGGGCCTATCTGCGAAACTGATACATGCGACATCGAATCGGTAGAAATGGTGTCGGTACAGCCTTCCTTTTAAGTACCTTTGTTAAAGACGGATTGTCACCAACGTACAAATGTAGTGTGGCACTATCTAGCGAAAATGATATTGTTCACCTTTACAGCTTGTTCCCAGATGCGTGATGATATACCAAATTTTCACTCGGTAATTAAGGAGGCACGTGGTTGGTTGGTTTCACTAAAAGAAGTGGCGTAGTATGTATTCCTTCGCTAGATGCAAGCAAGTGCTAGATTCTGCAAACTTTCATCCGCGACAATGTGCCTTGAAGCTCTGCTACCGTATCGGTGCTGGCATCCCGGAGGCCCTTGGTTAATTTTTTTTTTTCATTTGAAAATTACCTCTCAAGCTGCAAGAAAACTTTTCAAATTCACGCTGACATCCTAACTTTTTAAGGACTATATTTGCACTAAAGGCTTACAACTGACAGAAAAAAAAAATCGTAGCTTCTCACCCACTTGAGGTAAGGGAATGAAACGTGTCTCTCTTTTTCGTTAATGAAATTGAATTCAACAGAAAGTCTACTGCCTTATGGTGTCGAATATTCTCTACTACCAATTTTTATAGTCGTAGGGTGGCATTAGAGAAGGTGAAACTATATCAAGGGTTTGTTTTTAATGTGAGCACTGAAAGGGCTTTTGCAATGTCCGCCGGTGCTTACTCCACTGGTTGCAAACACTGAAAGCAAATGACTCTTGTCGTAAAGGTCTGTCCTTATATCCTACTTTTTAGTTTTACTTGGCAGGAAGTTTTCAATCTGACCTGTAGAAGAGCTGTAAGCCATGATTATACAGCAGGCGCATTTGGGCGCACCCGTCGTTAAAGGATTAAAAGATACGTTCGGAAATCTTACAGCACTCCCTCAAATCCCATTGTCGAGCCCTCCCCACTTTCCACTAACTCCTCAGTGCAGGAGTTCTTCTTGGGGCTGCCCGACACCCTCTCATCCAACCCTGTTCTGTCATTTAACTACCTCGATCAGCATTCCAATCCTAATTTTAATTGATTCAAAATTGCACAAGTTAGCGTCAAGACATAGCATTAGGCTAGCCTTAAGTCTTGAGAATTCATAGTGTACAAAATTAGTTGAATTCTACATACGGAAGTCTTGTTACATTTTTCAAAATGCATAGCATAGTTTTAAACAGGCTTTTGCCAAAATTTTGATAGAAAACAACTGCCCGCCCGCTTAGGATGTCGGTGACACGTTTTTTATGCCTTGTCGTGTCGGTGTTTATTCTTGATGGCATTGTTTGAGACTTAAATCTTTTTCTATTTAGCGACGAAAATATACAATACCTGGAATTTATTGCAGTCTCCTCCTCTAAATGCGTTGCTCCTAGAGATTAAAGTTATAGAGCCTCAAGCCCGTGCACATGCACACACACTATAAAAGTGCTGTGAGCCAGCGTACGTCATCTTTTCTTGTCTACGGCCCGATTGGATCGGACATGTTTCGCTTCACTCCCTGGATCTATTGGCAATCCGGCAGCCTTCCTTCGCTACACCTTGCGCCAAGGGTGCCCCAAAGGAGGGTTTGGCCCAGGTAACCAACCCACACCTTCCTCTCCTTTGCCTAGGTTTTTTCGGTGGCTTACCTGGACATACAGCCCTGATATACTTCGCCTACAAGATCCTTGCATCCTTCGCCAGAGCACCCTTCAGGAAACGAAGGAGCTACCCCCCCCCCCCCCCCCCCCCCCGACGACTTCCACTTCTCTCACCTAGAGAAGTTCAGGCGATAACTCACAAGATTGTTAAGAAATAATGGACGAACCATCCTTCATCTACAACATTGGACCTTTACTAACTTTGGATTTGCGGCGCTTTCTGCAGCCTATCTCCCTTCATCTGTCGACTGCCTTCGCCAGAACGGTTCTCGTTCGACGTGTCCTGTGCCTAGCCCCTCAGGTCACGAAGATATTACCTTGAATGATGCCACAACGTCATACATGCTCTGCGGCCAGGGACTCCAGCTCCGGACCTTTGCTCACTGCCGTCCAAACTCAGTAATGCCAAGGAGGCCTACTCTCAGCCCAACGGAATGACAACGGACGTCGTCTGGTTCATCCTTCGACCTTCTCATCTTAACAGTATCATTGATGCTGTCATCAAACCAGTCTTCGCCTGCCTTCCGGCCTTCAGCACCTTCGAGTGTGCAGCCTCCTTCGCCCTTTGTGGATAGCCTCAGCCCGAGGCAACTTTCGTCTTTCTCAGACAATTCGAACCCAGCAAAAAATGTGGTCGCAAAGTCAAAAAAAACCTGCGACTATTTGGTCCGAAGTTTAAAAAAATACAATACCAGTTAAAAATTTATGACCGACTATGACAGTATGGTTCCAAGTTATGTTTTCTTAATCT
Source organism: Lithobius niger (assembly GCA_023313725.1). Lineage (NCBI taxonomy): Eukaryota > Metazoa > Arthropoda > Chilopoda > Lithobiomorpha > Lithobiidae > Lithobius > Lithobius niger. Next base: position 80,562 of record JAHWFP010068949.1, on the reverse strand, counting down.
TAAAAATGTTAGTGACGTTTTGGTGCAATGTAGATTAACAGCAGACCCATAGTTTCAATCTTCACATTTTCCGGCAGCTCTGACTGGGATGGCTTTAGGATGTTTATCGTTCCCGTGCGAAGCACAGCTTCCCCACCACCACAGTTCTGAGTGCGTGTCGGCAGGTGCGAAAGTGGTAACAAGTTAAAATAGATTTTACAGTACTACTTGGAGCTCAACGTATTTGCATTTATTTATTTAAAATCCACTTAAGCCACTCTTTCGAATTAATTTTTTTTTTCTTTTGCGAGACCGATTTTCGTACGGGTTATATTTTATACGTAACCGAATTGTCGCACTACCTATATAATTTTGGGACCGAATTTGCATGAATCCATTTGGATGGCTTCACAGCATGGACCGAGAAAGCGTCGCATTTTCGGCTGGTTGCCCTCCACCTTCCGCCCTCCTACCCTAACCTATCCATCAGACGCAGACCAACTCTAACCAAATTGTGAATACGGCTCATGAACGTAAACTATAAGAAAATTTGTATTCTAATGAACTATTTTTATTTGTCAGTTACTTGCAGTTGTAATTCATGACAAAACATTGCGGAATAAAGTCTTTTTAGTTAGGTCTGTTTTTTTTCCGATATGTGTAGGTGGGTATTATTTTGCCAAAACAGTCAAACCCGAAAAAATAAGTTATTGATGGGCACGCAGAAATTTTTAAGAATAACCGTTGATGCCGTAATTAAAATTCATTGGCACAAATTTTAGTAATTTAACCTGTTGGTTCTAATATTACCGCCCCTGGTAATACAAGAAGCAACAAATCATATCACTAAAATTCGTGCCACTGAATTCAAACAACATTCAATAGCAGAGAATTAAATTTCAGTACGTCCGAAAAACTAGGTCCCAACTACACACACCATTATACGAGAAAGCCAGGGAGAAAATAGTTTAAAAGCTTAGCATGACGTTTGGTAACAGCATAACTATATAAAGGTCGTAAAAGTCCTGAGTAAAATTACGTACGCAATCCTAGGGCAACGCGCATAGTCCAGGGAAAATTCATAAAGTATTAAATGCACGGTACCTTCTTTCTTTTTTTACAAACTTTTCCTAAGATGCTCGTGCATCTTTTTGTCTTCTTCAGCACAGTTTTTTTTTGGTCCTGCCCTGCACCCCCGAGTTCTTTTGCTTATGCTTGTCAGTGGAAAATCTGCCAGTAAAATACTGCCCACCCGACTTGCCCAAGTTTCCACTAATCACTTCTTCCTTACCGGGGGTTATCAGTCACGTGGCAGGGTTGGCTTGCTACGGAATTGGGATGGGATATTGGGCCATTGGGAAGAAAATATTAGACCTTGACAATGGTTATTGCTAGTTGATGAATTTTAGTGACAATTGCTTATAATCGATAATCAGTAAAAGTGAATTTTAAAAAGATAATTTTTTTCTACATTTGAACACCCGAATTTGGTGCCCCTGTTAGTTATTTTTTTTTTTGGGGGGGGGGGGGGGGCAGCTTCAATAAACTTCTCTTTCAAATCCTGGATGTGTGGTGCTGATTCTTTCAAAGACATCGACCTCTTTACGACTCGCACAAATTCGTTCTTCGCTATAGTTTTCGAATGAGCAAGCAGAAAAGGATGGCCGAGGACTGGAAAAGAAAAGAAAAAGGAAGGAGCAGTTAGAAGAGTTGGCATTACATATTTGCAAAGGACGAGCGAAGAAGTAGAAAGGATCCTCCGAGCAAGACGTGTAGACACCTACCTCAAGAATGAGAAACGTTGCTAAGAAACAGCTGTTGAGAAATGCGCTCGTAAAGGGGAAGGGGGACAAGCGAGATATGTTAGACTGGAAGGCGGTACCCGGGAATACTGGAATCAGCCCGGTCACCTCGTCAGATTGCCAATCGTTACAAGCACTCGACTTGTGAAATCCTGATGATGATGACGTCGTGAACCAGGGACCGAATGATGTGGTCCTTCGTTGAATGCAGAGACTGGAATTCAGAGAGTGGCTGGGCTCGTTGAGTAGCAGAGGCAGGACGAGCAAAGGGGTCATCGTTGATCCGAGGAAGGGACAGGGGATTCCTATTGGCCTAGAGCCTTGCGATGAAGAATGGACCGCTGGTTGCGGCGGCTGGGACCAGCGGGACCTGGACTACCCATCCGGAACGTGGAGGCAAGGATGTAACTTGCTGTCGTGGGCAGTCTACTTCAGCAGCAACGTGATCAGTATGAATGGCAGCACTAAGAGGATAGAGTGGCTGGGACAGGAGACGGTCCAGGGGGGAACCGACGAAGCAGGTGGATCGGTCGGTGATACACGCGTTGCGGGGACAGCCCTGTTGCCGGAAAGGAGTGTCCTAGGTCGACCAGACGGACAAGTCAACGACAGGTGCCGTAACCCATGAAGGCGAGGCCGTGGAGATGGGCCCGGTGTCTGTAAAGACGGAGTTCTTGTCCTGAGCCTAAGGTTATCCGCAGCGGGTGCAGGCGCTCGTCGCGCTGTTCATAGGGAAGATCATGGACCCGGTGCCGGCCCGTATAATGAAATCATGAAGGGACCGTCATGAGACAGAAGAATCCAGGGCTAGTTCTGTCTGGAGAGGTCTTGATGGAGACAGAAGAAAACGAAGACAGCTGATTGTCAGAGAGCAAGTTCTTTGGAAAAGAAGTGGAAAATTGTTATGGCACTGGGCGGGGTAAGACGGGTTCTGAGAATACAGACCGGCCGGAGCGATGATGTGGAGCCAGTTGAAAGCCCGTCGTTGAGGAACCGTTGTCATAGAAGATAAGGTTCTGTAACGAACAGGTGTCACAGCCAGAGACCAGTTCATGGTCCAGGGGTAGTAGTCCGAGAGGTGACCGGTCACATAGCCGAGCGAAGGCAGGCCGAAGATGCGAGGTCTGTGATCGACGAGTGGCCCCTGTCCCATAAGAGGAACCTTGGAGACAAGCGACAAAGCTACAGGAGACAAGATTTCAGGCGATGTTGTAGAGTCAGTCTTGAGGGACCGCTGGTCGAAGCGACTGCGGTCTTGTTCTGGATGATCATTCAGTTGCTGGCGATTGTCACAGCATAGAGACGAGCTGGTATGAAGTGGTACTCTGCTGCAGTGAACTGGTTGACCTAGTCCTTATAGAGGTCATGCTGTGGAGTGCCCCCCCCCCCCATTTTTTTGTCCATTGACCGAACAGTATGGGCAAAGGAAAGTTGTCGGGGGGACCAGAAGGGGACAGCGAGAGCAGCAGCATGAACGTGAACATTCCATCGAGATTGTCTTGGCAAAGTTAGAGGGTCCATGAACATTGGAGCCGGTTGGTGTGTTTCTACTGGAGGCTGGGCCAAAAGTCGGGGCCCCTCCTCTTCCTTCTCTGCGAAAAGAAGTCAGCAGCTGATGGAGGAACAATGGGCGACCGGATCAGCGGTGTTATCCTGTACAGGTCAATAAGGCTTGGCAAGGGCGACTGCAGAAGAGATTTGGTCCGTGCAGGTCAGTGTATGTCGCGGTCTTCCTGACATACGAGTAGTCGTTGTCACCCTAAGGTGTAAGGTAAGGATAAGCCAGACAGGCTCTGCCGAGACCGTGAAGAGAGGCTGGCAAAGCCAGGCTTATGAAAGAGAATGAAGCGGTCGATAGGGAAAAACACATGGTGTGCCAGTGAATTAGGGTCGCAGTGAAAGAATCTTGACACTGCGAAGTGAACTGTCACATTATAGAAAAAGGTAGTAAACCCAGTGCAAACAGAAAGAAATGAATGCGTCGAGACATGTCAGCTCATTGTACAGGCCAGTCTGGAGAGGCCACTGGATGTACTGCGGGAGGGGCAGGTGACCGTCTGCAGGCCAAGAAAACGGGTGTTTTGAATGATGAAGAGACTTTAGAGACGAAGCAGAAGGGATCGTGTGCAGGCCGGAGCTTGCAAGGCAACTAGCTTTTTGTCAACAGGAGGCAGGAGTTGCCGGCAAATGTAAATGTTTCTGTACGCAACTGCGTTCCCCTTGGGTGTCCGTAGCAGACCCAAGGATTGGGGGACCGTGGACCGATGCTTAAGTAAATGTCAATTCGTGGACCTAATAGAGCATCCAATAGATAGCAGCAAGGTTCTCATGAACAGGAGACAGGAGGCAGAAGATGCCGATGAACGTAAAAGCTTCCTTATGTAGTAGCAGTCCCCTTGATTGTCTCTAGCAGACTGAAGAGCCAGGGGGACCGTGGACCGGGATCCGAGGGGACCACGGACCGAGTCTGAAGAAGCATTAATCTGCGGACACAGGGGAAGTTCTACTGAAAGAAGGATGCAGGGGATAACAGCTTGATGACCACAGAAAGGCAGAATTCTAGAGACTGCGAATGCTAGATAGCAGAGTGGTCGGTGTGTTGCATCTAATGACTGTGAAGGATGTCGACAGGCGATAAGGAGTCGATGGTCAAAGCAACCCTGCAGAACCCGAAGAGAGTAAATGCATCCGTAGTTCATCTGTGAACAGGTGTGTTGATAGGCCGGTGGCGTACTGAGCACTCAGTGTTGACACTGCGGTTCCCTCGGGTGCCCCCAACAGGTCCATGGGCTTAGGGGACCGTAGACAAGGTCCGAGAAGACTGTGGACAGGGATCTATGCTCCCGAAGAAGGTGGACCAACAGCGGTCTGCAGAAAAGAAGGGGGAGGGGGGCACCGGGCCCAGGCCCCAGTTGCCAACAAAGGAACCGAAGATGTACCGATGTCCGGGTGGCGGAGTGCTACTTAAAAACAATGCTGGTGGAAACAGTAACGCCTTGAAAGGGTTAGGTGGACAGCTGATCGTGATCTGCAAAATTGGGTCCCAGGCCCGGGCACCGATCCCCGAGCCTCGAACCCTGGTCGCCTGGACACATGATGCCCATTCGTGGCAGCAGGCGGATGCTTGGTCGCTCATGCTGTGGTGCATGGGCACTGATGCATCTTCGTAGCAGCAGGTGGATGCTTGGTAGCTCGAACATCCGTGCTATGGCGCATGGGCGCTGATGCACATTAGTAGCTGCAGGCTGATGCTCGGTCGCTCGTGCTGTGGTGCACAGGCACATTAGCACCCGAGCGCAGGAATGCCATAAAAGACAAAACACTGTCCACCGGCGGGACAGGAAAATCTGATAGTTGGATGCCCGGTCGCCCGTGCAGTAGTACACAAGCGCAGAGGAGGCACCTGAAGGGCAGCAGAACCAAAAATTTGGATGAAGGGAGACTGGGCCAAGAGCCCAAGTGAAGGTCCTCTTCGGGGACCGACTGACTGTCACCAGAAATGGTCCACCAACCGTAGAGATGATCCATGGGAGAGCTTGAGAAGACAACCACACACGGTGGTGCCCTAGGAAGAAAGATGAAGCAAGGTCCGACTGGGATGCCTGTTTAGAGGCCTGCGCGCATGCGCAGAAGGGAAGCTTCGAGCACAGCAGGGAAGCCAACTTTCATCGCCAGGGATTGAGCCTTCAAAAAGTAAGGAAAAAGCAGGTAGGCAATAAAAATAAATTTTACAGCTGAAAGTGAAACTAAAACTTGAACTTTAATTTAAAGCCGTGTAAACAAAAGCAGAATCGGCTTCAGTTTCTCATTTCTACCTGAAAATATTTAGGCAACTTTATTGATAACTTCTTGATATTTCAGCTGAATATTCTAATCAGAATGGACAAGAGAATAGCCAATCGGAACATGGCAAAACAGAATACGGACAGCAACTGGATTTGCCGATTGCAGAGTTAATGCGAGGTAAGCTGATTCTACCCTTAAATAAAAAAAAAAATTGCATATGCTAACTTTTGTAGAATAAACGTGTCTGGTAGACATTGGATGAATGGCCGTATCGATAAATGCTGCTGCGTCTAGCAAGTGTTCAATGCATTCCAAAATAGTGCAACTGCAAGTGTTGCTATTTCTTGAATATTTGAATTGTCAAATTTCAGTGACCTAAACTTTTAAAATTATCCAGACAAAATGTGGTAATACTATAGAAGCAAAAAAAAAAAAAATCTGGTCCTCCTGCCATAATAAACTGAATATTAACACACCCGATCGGAACAACGATAGAACAAGACATGTTGACGGGATTATTCTGTTTTTGCCTAAAGAAGACTGTCGATTGAGCCCCAACATCTCAAGAGTATTGACAGTCGAAAATTTGCAGAAGATATTGGTGCAGATATCTTTATTTATTTGAAATTGTGCGTGTACTGTGTGCTACGAATATCAACACACAAACTGGAGCAGATACTATAGCGATAAATGGGAATTAAAGCGCACACTGTAAAAATTATATGCTTTCAAAGCTTGGTGAAATGGTATGGTAATACGCTTAACTCGTAATCTAATTGCTAAAGGATCACAATATGCTGGGCGAACAGTAAATGGGCCTTTTTTTTTTATTAAGTTCACAAAGTGGTGCAGTTTTGTCAACTTTTTATTTGTAGGTTGAAAGTGAAGGGTAAAAACTACCGCTGTAACTGAAATGTCACTACATATTAATTAAAAGAACCTATCTTTTCCCTATAGTATAGTGCTGCATCCCAGTTAAAAGTAGCATTTATGCTGGTTTGACTGACTTACAAAACCATGTCAACACCTTACAGCTCATTTACTAGCAAAATGAAGTACAGTAAAACCTCACTAATTCGAACTTCAGCGAAACTGGCATTGCAGTACGAGTTAAGCAGAGTTTGAGTTACACGCAGATGGATTAAAGCGCAAGACAGGCTGTTGGCCTCAGGAGTACCAAGTACATATCTACATCCAATGTTTGCCTAGTACATATCTGTGTCGTATGCAAAATATGTTACCAGTTTATAAGAAGAAAATAGCAGAAATACTCTTTCAGGTACGAAACCAACACAAAATGCATGTTGTCAAGAAATAAAATTACCATCTGGAGCTAGAGTTGACCGATATTTGTTTGAGATAACGAGGTTAGTTTTGTATTGGGCAAACCAAATAGCACAAAATTGTTTGACTTACCGTAAATCGTGTATTAAAAGCCCAGTTGAAGCTAAAGCCCACCCCCAAAAATGCTGTAAAGTTAAAATCATAAAATAGTGGAGTTAAAGCCCACCCCTCAAATTGTTGTTTTTCTACGAAAAATTGCCTGTAAGTTATATGATGTGAATAAAGATAGTACTGCTTGCTATGTTTACTGGCCCCTTCTCCCTCCCTGTAGTAATAGTGGACTCTTCCTTTAGCTCCTAGCACCTGCACAACGCCTAGGCATCTCTCACCTAAGCCTCCTCCCTTCTTCACAGCAATTAAAAGGATGTAAAAATTGGTCGTTTAGAGATCGTTCAAAAGCTTCAAATTTTCTGTAATAGATGTCCAGAAAGGTTAGAAAATTGATAATGCTCGATTTAAAGCCCACCCCCCTATTTTTGCCAAATTAACTACATAAGCCCATGGGCGTTTAATCCACGATTTACGGTAAGCGAGGTTGAGTTAACGAGGTTTTACCGAGGAAGTTACCTCTACATATGAAGGAAGCTTCCAGGCTCCCCCCCTCCAGGCTTCTTTACCGACAAAGTCATTCGTGAGTAACCGTTGGTGTCATATTGTTGACCTGTTAGATACAATCTGCATTTATATGTATTAACAGTATTATCTAGATGTAAAGACTTTCGTAGGTGCGAGGAGTGCTGACAGCATTAAGGCTTCGCCTCAGCGAATGACTGGACCCATTTAACAATGTTAGTACTTTACGTACTGGGCTCTTGGATTAACTCGGTTGGATTAACCCCTATTAAATGACTAAACGTAATGCTTGAGCCCACGACACAAAATCAACATAATTTTTATACCTTTTTGGATGGCCATTTTTCAAGATGGCACCGGAAGTAGCACTGGGATTGTTGGCTACTTTTGGTACCGTTAATCGTGGATTAAACGCCCATGGGCTTATGCAGTTAATTTGGCAAAAATAGGGGGTGGGCTTTAAATCCAGCATTATCAATTGTATAACCTTTCTGGACATCTATTACAGAAAATTCGAAGCTTTTGAACGATCTCTGAAAGACCAATTTTTACATCCTTTCAATAGCTGTAAAGAAGGGAGGAGGCTTACGTGAGAGATGCCCAGGCCTTGCTACTGGTGCTACGAGCTAAAGGAAGAGTCCACTATTACTACCTGGAAGGAGAAGGGGCCAGTAAACATAGCAAGCAGTACTATCTTTATTCACATCATGTAACTTTTAAATAGTTTTTCGTAGAAAAACGACAATTTGAGGGGTGGGCTTTAGCTTCAACTGGGCTTTTAATACACGATTTACGGTATATAATTCGGGTATGCTTCCTGTCCTACTGCCAATTAGATCACCAGCACAATTTAGACAGCTAGGCCGAGCTTTGCTATCAGAATAATCTTGCTTCGAATATTAATTGGTACCCGTCCATTTTTTTTATTTCAACATATTCCCTGCTTCTGCAGATGCTGGTCAACAACTAAAGCTTGTGCAGGCCGACTGGAGTAACTTGTTTAGGTAAGAAAACATAGGTCACACTATGTAGAAAACAATTTCAACATATACTTTCGACCGTATTTTCGTTGCAAGTAATAAATGTGAGCCAGACGTAGTGAACCGCGAATAATTTCAGGTTTGTGAGACATTGAACTGCCCTGGTCAAGAAAACCTGAAATTATTTCCAGTTAATTGGGCCTGTTTCACATGTATGTTTTATTGTGAAGGTGGTTGCGTCAAGCTACCAAATTGTTGCATTTTTGTAGGTAATTAATAGAAATTAAGGATACGTAGTTTACATACAAATGACATTTCTTGATATTTCTGTCCAAGTTTGTGAATTTGGTGTTTCAGGTAAGGTTATATTTTTTTTAAGTGTTTTAACAGGTTAAAATTTGAGGGTGTAAAATGTGCTTAGTAATGGTAGAAGAAAAACAATTCCATGGAAAAATTACGAAAATTATTCTGTTAAAACTTGGAAACACATAATATGAATGTAAATACATTTTTTTTTAACTTAAAAAAAAGTTCATTGCAATAAGCATATGTATATGACAACAGTAATTACAGTACCCTTGACAATTATAGTGTTGGAAGTGAATTTAGCCATTATTGTTCATTGTCGGGCCACAGAAGTGGAAAGTTAATAAGAATGCCACACTTTACCACAACACAGGAACAAATAGCAAGTTTAGTTTAAATTTTCGGTGAATCTAAAACATCGTCATAGTACATACAGTGAATATTGAACTCGTAAAATTCGACACAGCCGAAGTTCACATACTTTCACAAATGTTAGTCCTGCGCAAACTTTTTACTTAGTCGAAATTTAAGTGTTCTTCTTCAGAAAAGAATCGCACAAGAAGTCCGGCAAAAAACCGTACATGCTGGTGTGGAAATTCAAAATTTGGGCTCATTGGGTTCATCTGTAGAACTTGGCCCCATTTTCCTAAAGTTAGGATATCACATCTGCCCTAACAAGGTGTTCCATGTCATAGTACGTGGGTGGTAGAGTAATATTCATCAGAGACATCTGTTGGTGTTGGAACCTCTTTATAGCAAGTGACTCGAGGGCATGCAGGTGGGTTCATGATTAGTGTTGGATTTAAGGGAAGGGGTATTACTCCATGCGAGCTGGTGTCTGGTCTTCTGGTGGTGTTGGGCAATTCCATTGCGCGTCTCAACATGTTCATGGATCCTGACCTGCAGCTCTCTTCGTCTCACTGACATAGACCGCCTCGCATCTGCCGCAGGGCACACAATATACGACACTGTTGATGGCTCCCAACGTTAGGAGGGGGCTCAGAGGTGTGATCATGTATTTTTGTTGTTTACGTGGGGTGGGAGGAAGTTAAATTGGTACGGGTTTTGCTGCCGAGTGGGGTAACAGTATTGGCAAGGCAGTGGGACGGGAAAGGGTTCTGGTTCCCAGAGTTTTTTTTTGGTTCTCCATATCTTCTTAAAGTTGGGGGAGTAGCGACGTAAAGTCCCAAGTCCCTGTTGACTCATAACTTTGTGTGCGTTCTCACTCCTGTTTGGGAGGTATATCGCAAATACAAGTGGCCTTGATTGGACCTGTTGTGCACACCGGTTTCTCACTTTGTGCCAAGCAAAACCCTTCCAATTTACTTCTTCCCTCCCCCGGTAACGAGAGAAGCACATGATCCCACATGGACTATCATTGTAAAGCGGTTTCACTGTATGGAGATACGAAAAGTGTCACCTAACGCACATGGACTTATTTACTTTGGTTGTGCACTGGAGTGAAGGGGTTGAATTTTTTTTTGCGCACCGTATAATCTTGAATATAATTCTGTACTTTTTCAAATTTATACCATTAAAATACATAACTCTTTGTCAAATTTTGACAGATTTTGATGTTTGAATGCACCATTTGAATCGTTTTTCGAGAACTTCTCCAATAGTGGTAATCTCAAGCCTGTTGCTCCAGTTGTTTTTGTAAAAACTAAATATATTTTGAAAATGGCTTGAGAAAGCAGTCCGAAATCGAATGTTATTACAAGTTTGGGCTTTGAATTCAGTACGTGTGAATTTTAATTTACTAGTATACAAACCAATAAAAGTAATTTACCAAGCCTCATGAAAGCCATGCTCAAGTTACTCGTCTTAAATCACAGCTATTTATTTCTTTAGAATATCTGAGTGCAAATATGGTACCAGTCTTATATTTGAGTCGTCTTATATTCGGGGTTATACGGTAGTTTTGGAAATGTTAGTCAGTCGCAATGACGGAGAACCCATTGTGTTCCCCATTTGTGGTTTTATCTTTTCCGCGATGTCGTTTCAACACCAGAGATGAATTGCTTGCCTGTTCTTGCAGTTGTCCAGCTATAATAGCCAGTTTTAGGAAGGCCTCTCCTCTCTTCCCTCCTCCCTTTTCACTGCAATTTAAAGGATGTAAAAATTGCTATGATAGATCGCTACTGGTATTAGTGCAACCTAACTAAGACCAAAATAATAATGAGCATTGCCCTGATAAATACGTTTCAAAGCTCTGAATGCAAGGTTTGCAGCACTGGTTAGGTATGGTAGCTCGCGTGTATGTCTACGTTCGACCGAATTAAGCTTCTTAAAATGTTGGCGCACACTGGCTAATAAACGCTGATTTTCGTTCGCTTCGTTAACCACTTATCAGTACATGCTGTGACTCAAATCGCTCACCCCACAGCTCATGCTCTCCTCCCCCCCCCCACCCGTGTATGATCACTGCTATTATATTCCTCCATGTTCATGTTCGTGGAAATATCAACCACCATTTGTCTCACCCCCCCCCCCCCCTTTTAATGATCACTTATTACATTCTTCTATGTTCATGTTGGCGGAAATAAATGAGACTCAAGGCGGACTCAACGCTGCCCCTTCGAGAAGCATGCTGTCCTGAAACGCTTCCCTGTAACCAGACGCGGTGCTATTGGTTCTTACTTAACTCTTAAAAGTAGTCGTCTTGATTTATACGACCTTATTATGTAGGCAAGAATTTAGTTATCCTTTTACGTTTATAGCGAAAGCGAGTATTTTGAAGATGTTAGTCCACAACGCTGTGATACACTTCTGAAAGAAGCAATTTCAATGGAAGAAAACTTGAGACGGGTCAAGGAGAATGTCAGACAGAGATTGCACTTTCTAACACAAACACTGCAAGCTTCATAACTCGAGTAGCTTTTCAATTTTGATTAAAATGCTAAGGTATTCATAAACTAATAAAAAAAAAACATTCTTGTGCAAGTTGTACAAATTGTTTCCCTAAGTTGCAATAATGATGTATTTACCCAACTTATTAAAATATTAATGTTGAATAAAGTTTAGCGTTTGTTTACTCACAGTAAAACCCAGTTTAGTAAAGTCGGCAAAGGACATTAGCTTCCGGAAAAATTTGCAAAATAGAACCAGTTATACTTTAACCCTTAAAGGACTGCATCTGCGCTTAAAAAACAAGGGCTTATAACCACGGAGTATCAACTCTTACAGTCGCAACATAACGTCTTAAGTGTTACTAGCGTTAATAGCGCTCATTGCTTGACAAGGATTGCAGAAGACCATACAACATGGAGCTGGCTGGTAATCTGAAGAGCTTAAGCCGGCCCACATTGGAGTTAAACAAATGCCGGCAAAGAAACATTTGCGTTATGGTATTTTTAAAAACTACAAATGGCAAATAATGTTGGCTAACAAATGCACCTTCACAAAATTCACTCTCCCTCCCACTCCTTGTTGTTTGCCAGCCATTTTTAAGCTGTGATCGCACCGTACCGTGGCATATTGGGACATACAACTTTTTTAAAACCGGAACAAGACATTTTTTCTCCTAATAACCTGGCTTTCATATTCCATTTTTTAGTCATATCGGATTTGTCCCAAGTTTTTGATCTGACCAATAGAGAAACTGGTTACGGTACTTAAAACAATGATTACACAGTGGGCAATTTTGGCGCACCCTTCCCTAAAGGGTTAACATATTGCAAATGAAAAAAATATGGGGAGACACACCAGACCCCCTCTTCCCCACAGCTTAACCATTAGTCAGAATGACAACAAACCAATTGAACGAAATATTCAGCAGAAAATTTGTTAGAAGAAAGGTTCTAAGCACATTTTACATCAAGGCAATCATTACCTCCCAAAATCGTGATATGATAAAACAGTTTTATCAAGTGATTTCCAAGATAAATACTAAGCCTGTACCGAACGAGAATTTTTCAGCCGAACCGAACCAAACCGAACAAACCTTAAATAAGCTGAACACCGAACACTTCCGAACCGAACAAAAATGTACCAAACCAATCTATCTTAAACTAAAAGGTAGAAGAACTCAGTTCACAAAGATTCACCAAAGCACAAGCTTCTTAACAAATGTAGGTATTTTCACATGGACTTGTAAGTCCATAGATGTTTGAAAATCTGTTTAAACTTTAAAAAATCTCCACTACTTTTACATTTTCTCTTATAACTTCTTAACCGTTAGAGCTAGGAACTTGTGGCTTGGACCAATGGAAAGCTGGCGAAAAAACCTTCAAAATGGTGTATTCAAACATCAAAATCCATCGATTAGAAGTGAAAATATGTTCGGTTTGGTAGTTTGCGTTTGAAAGGCCGAACACCGAACCGAACCGAACACCTTCTGTTCGGCCATGTTCGGTTCGGTTTGTTCGGTTCGGTACAGCCTTAATAAATACGTATACTCCAAAGTTTCTTAACTTAAATGGATACGCTTAGGAACCCAACTTGATTAAAAAAGCTCCACGTTCTTGACACCTGAATACTTTCGTTTGCAGGTTAAGTGAAATTAACCCCTTCGAGACCAGCATTGAAACAATCCAGCACATACCGAACCAGCAGCTCTTGAGGACAAACGGACAGAATACAAACCGATACAAACGCATGTTCGTACCTGGTTCGGCTCGCTAGCATTGCCACTACACATGCATGTCCGTACCTGGTTTGGCTTGCTAGCATTGCCACTACAAACGCATGTTCGTACCTGGTCGTGAAGGGGTTAAGGAATAAAAGAAGCTAGCTCATTTTACTATTATAAAGGTATCGGTATCGAAAAATTAAGTATCAGTACCAGTACACACTCCTGCTACATACACGTTTTCTAAAATGGAGAAAAAGAAAAAAATCAAAGAAAACCTGCAGCGCTGCCAACTCAATTAGAAAACAAAGTTCTACAAAATTTATTCACTCACTTTTACAAAAAAAAAAAAAAAAGCTTACCGAAACACACAAAATAAATGATTTAAGTTGTCTTAACGTTAAAGTACATGTTTTTATTTCCACAATTTCTTGATAGACATGTTCTTCTCTGAATCCTTTTGCATAACCTAAAATAAAGAGGATACAAGTCGTTTATCAACACACAATCACATAATAAACGTTGTTAATGCATGGCGATTTCACATTACGGAAGCACTTAGGCCGGAAAAAAAAAATTGGATTCTCGGGCATTTCAAGGGTGGAAGAAGGACTAAGTCACCAGGTTTTTCCATTTTTTTTTATTTATTTATTTTCAAAATGACAGGAATACTCAAGGGTTCAAATATTCTGATAAAAATTAGATTTGCTGCAATTCCATGATGTTCACTATCGTATTTGAAGTTTGTGCGAGTGGCATTCAATTTTCTACGACTGTGATAGATTATAATGTCTGGTAGAACTACGAGGCACCACATTTTCATGAGGAGCACTTCGAATTTATTTTCATCCGACTTTTAGTTTGCTTGAACTGTTTTTTCAATACCAGGAAACGAAATATAGCGCCCAAAATTCTGCACTAAATCTTGTGTAATAATTATGTTAGAAACATTCTGCAATTGACCTCTGGAGGAATTAGTCTAAAACAGAGGTTGTCATACGGCTGTTCTATACACAAAGTTCATCATAAATGTGGTTGACGTTGCCATCGTATGGTTCCAGAACTGTCTTTTTTCACTTAATCCACTAACAATTCTTCACTTTTGAATAACTTTTCCATTGTTCGTACCTGAGCCGAAATTAGGCAGCTCCTCCTGGTTGGCCAACACACCAGGAGTTTTTGTCCGTCAACCAGGAGCAGTGAAACACGCTCACCTTGCCGATAACCTTGCGCAGAAATGAATTGAGCCACAGCCTCCTCTACACACTAGCAGCATGAGACACCCCACGAAGGTGGCGTGATTAATGAGTATTGGCGGTAATACCGTGGGAGCAGCTTTCCAAGTGATCAGTCAATGTATATAGAAATACCGTATTTACCCTATAGGCTAAGCGCCTATCCAATTAGAAGTGACTTCATACAATGCGCAAAATAAAAAATAAATAAATAAAAAATCGGACCTGTGAGTCAAAGAGTTTTTCTTTGCATGCTAAAATGTACACAAAAAAAAACACGCCCAAATATGTATCTATCGTATTTATACTGTAACGAATCACGTGAAAATCGTAATTTCCCCATTTTTCGCCATGTATCTCTTGTAATAATTCACGAAAACTTATAGCTCGTTTCAAGATTTCAGTTGTTTAAAAAATTTTTAATATTGAAATTTGAACATACTTATAATTAAAGCAGCCAATTTTGTACTGCGTTCGAAGTTGGATAAATAACCAACTGTTGGCTCGAGCATCACATCTTTTCTTCCTCCAAGATCAATTCATGGAGCCTACTGATCTCTGGTTCAACTTCCTGTTCCTGCATGGAAAAGAGTTCTGGAGCGCTAAACCGATAAGCCACTTTAGCGAGCGCTAGCAATGGCGATTTTCACGAATGAACGGTCGTGCACTGCTGGTTATTTATGATAGCAATCGTTAAACGGGTTTAAAAAGGTATGCAGTATAAAGGTAGTATAGTGCGAAAACACAAAATAGCTTTTATTTTACCTTGGATTACAAGACAAATATTGTGAAGGCCAACAACCTCGTTTTCTGGTATGTACTAGTAACGTTTTTTACCTGCAGCGTCCTCCGCTCAGATTTGCTAAGCGCCCAGCGCTTCTAACAGGGTAAATACGGTAGGCACCGTTTGAATGTGCGCGATTATCAGCAAGGTGCTGCACAAACTAATAAAAAATGATTGTGCTAGTGAGCCAGTAGATAAAAGTGTAGCAGCTGAACATAAAAGAAATAAAAAGCGATTGACCCGCATGAACTCTGGGGACCCGCCCGATAAACAAACAATTTTTTCCCCTAGCCTTATATGTTTAAACATGCTTTCACACATTTTATAGCTAACCGTAAGTTTTACTAACCTTAGCTACAGCCATTTCGAAATCTTCTTGAGTTACGTGAACTCTCCTCTCTCGAAGAGCATACATTCCTGCTTCGGTACATACACCCTAAAACAAACACACTATTAGCTTAATCTTTAAAGTTTATGATGGTAATGGTGGCGTAATAATGCCAGCCAAATGTAACCGTACTGTTCTCATAAAAGAAATGGTGTCAATACAGAAAACAACTTTGTTTTTCATAAGGAATTAAGACTCGGCCAGACTGAGAACAAATTGACATTGCCATCATTTTTAGGTCTTGGCGTATTGCCTGTCACCCATTACTGCCACTAAGAATTTGTAAAACAAAACCTTGTCTGTACCGTTTTACACATTCCCAGTCTCTAATGATTACATCCAAGAAAAATAACATTGCAGTAAACCTTACCCCCAATCCCAATTTTAGCCGTCACTCACACATCTTGTGGTGACTGTTTTACGCTACATTCAAAGCACAGATTAAAATTTGACTATCGCTTGCTCTGTGACTTTTCGATGAACATTAATTCCCCGTTGTTGGTCTGGTCGGGGGTAACGACTTGTTTACCTTCTTCAGGCTTTACTGTACGAAAGTTTATTTTTACGTGGTTTTTCGATTCACTGCTTGTTTGCAAATTTGAAACTCCCGCTTCAATCACATTATCTTTTTACAATCGGTTGAAAGGCTCACTGGGATGAGTTTTCCATTTGCATGCGAGTTGGTTAGCCAGTGTTGGATGAACAAGATCGTTAACATTTGGATATGCTGGTAGCTGTATATCATAAGGGGGATTTGGCATCCCCGAAATTTTTTATTGAGAGGGACTTTTTTGAGAGGGACTCAATTTTTTATTGAGAGGGAGAGGCCCTGAGGTGGAAGTCCCTGCTAGTTTTGGAGGTAAGTAACATAGTTGTTTGATTCCAGCCAGCAGAGTGCTGAGTGTCTTGCTGGTGCATGGCTACGCCGTTCTCAGGTCCTTTGATCCAAAAAAACCGTTACTGGCAATACTATGAATTAAATTTCAAAACTGGAGACAAGTATCTGCAAATTGAAGATAACTGCTCAGGCACAATACGGGAGGTTTTTGTGAACTCTGGCTACATCTTTGTTTACATCGTCTTTTTTTAAGTTCGAAGACGCACACGAGCGCGGGGTTTTTAAAAAAAAAAGTTTTAAGGTCCTTTGATTTAGTAGCTGTATGTAATGTGGCCCAAGTATGCGAATGTTGACCCCGTGCTTCATTCATCCAATATAAACAGTGTCGCATTCCGCTCTGGGGACTTTCTAAACGGCGCACTTGGTAGTTGGGCATTGCGCCAAACCAAAATCCACGCATTTGGTTTCATGTATTTTCTTTGGGAAGCGATCAGGCGCTTTTTTTTCCTGCCTTGGCTCCTGTTTTGGCACTCTGTGTCTAGTATTCGAGAAACAAAGTGTGGTGTCAACATCTGCATTACAGCTTCAAAATGAAAGGACCTGAGGAATGTCACAGCCGTGCACCAGAAAGACACCCAGCACTCTATTGGCCAAAATCAATTAGTTACTTACCTCCAATACTAGCCGTGACTTCCACCTCAGGGGACTAGAGTCCCTTTCCCAAAACTCTTTGAGGGAAGCCAAACCCTCTCATGAATGTACAACCACCAGCACATCCAAATGTTTACTACTTTGTTCACCCAACACTGGCCAAACAACTCGAGTGCAAATGGAAAACTCGTTCCAGTGAGCCTCCCCACCGACCGCATGGTGGGAGTTTCAACTATGCAAACAAGCAGCGAGTCGAAATTGACATGTGAAAAAAAAGAGACTTTCGGACAGCTAAATTACACAGCCTGAAGATGGTGAACGAGTTGATATCCCCTCCAACAACAGGGAATTAATGTTCATCGAAAATTCGCAGAGCAACAGATAACTAAAGTTGAATCTTATACTTTGAATATACAGTAACATAAAACAGTCATCGCAATGTCGTATACCGTAAATCCCCGAATTTAAGACCAGGGTCTTAAAAATGAAAAAAAGCGCTACGAGTACAAGGGGTTACTGAAAAAGTTTCGTTTATTAAGACCATGGTCTTAAATTCAAAACATGCTTTTTGAAATGTGTTCTCTGTGCCTATACAACTAATATTAGAATTTTAAAACTTGTGATTGATTTGTTAAGGTACCGATTGACCGAATCCGTGGGATCTACACAACTTCTATTCAACCATATTTTTAAACACAAATCTGGCTTTTAATAATTGGCATTTTAATTAAACAGATGTCAGAAAAGTAATTCAATTAATTTTATGAGCCTCGTTGTGCCCGATATAATTAGGCCTAATCAGTTTGGTGCATTTTCAAATTTCAATGGGCCACCTACTAGGGATGTGCAAAACTCGAAATTTCGAGTCGAGTTCGAGTTTGACTTCGTTGTATAAACTCGACTCGATCCTAAAACTTTAAACTCGAAATTATCGAGTTTCGAGTTTTACGGAGTATCGCGATGGGAATCTCGTTACTCCTTTTTGCTTCTGTCAGTCAGTCTGAGACGTTCTCACTTCTACAACCTTTAGTTTGGGACAGAGGAGATCTATGTTGAGATTTAGCAAAAAAGATCGTAATATATTCAACAAATTGCAACAAAACTTACCACATTTACCTAAGTTTTGTAGAAAAAAATGCTTAAAAACTGTGGAATATTTCTTGTAGTTATATAGTGACTCGTGTGGTGTTTTTGATACAGGAAAAACTAATTTATTTGGTTCAGCGTTTGCGCGATTCCCACCAAAATACTAAAAGAATTTCACCTGAGTTTTCCAGATATTCGAAGTAGTTGAGGTCAACTTCCAGGTCATTTACCGTAATTTGTGGAAGGAAATTTTCTTCGCAGATGGGTTACCAGTTTTTCTTGTTTCCAGGGCTGGCACGTTGCAAGAAATCAGGTCTATTTATTGAACTTTTAGGTTTCAATACAAAAGTATTAAGATATAATTTTTACCACAATGTCTTAACATACTGTGTTTAATGCACTTTAGCCTTGGCCCAAAATCCTGGCTTTGCTTTTCTCCCGGAGTTTTCG
The DNA here is from genome assembly GCA_023313725.1 of Lithobius niger. Taxonomy (NCBI): domain Eukaryota; kingdom Metazoa; phylum Arthropoda; class Chilopoda; order Lithobiomorpha; family Lithobiidae; genus Lithobius; species Lithobius niger. The sequence goes on along the minus strand of JAHWFP010068949.1, from coordinate 61,790 downwards.
AGGTCTTTTTGTGAAAAATCATAGAATTCCCCGAGTTATTCTTAGTTTGTAAAACCATACTCAAAACTCGAACTCGACTCGAAACTCGATACTCAACCCCCAACTCGACTCAAACTCGACTCGACTTGAAAAAGTTGTGATCGCACACCCCTACCACCTACCTCATTGATACTAAGGTTTCTGGAAGTAGGTTGCATCAATTGACCATAAAATCCCAACAAAAACGGTGATTACTGGAGCAGAATACATTAATAGTTGATGCTGTCTGATAATGGATGCTAGGATTTTATTATCATTTAGTTGCTTGCATGTTATGACTAGAGTTTCAGTGCTGCTTGTAGCACAAGCATTGAACAGCCATAGCCATCTTAGAAAAAAGTACATTCGTTTGGAATCCCAGTGCAAGCCTGTATACTATCGTTCCATTTGACCTTGGCGCAAACAATATATCCGCAAAGCAAAAAAAAAAGCATACAAAGCTTAAGTTTTGCTGAGATGCTTATGCATACGGACAGCAAAGATTTTCGGGCTAGTACTTTCCCATATAATATATTTCAATTGTATATCAGTGAAGAGAACCAGTTGAACTGAACAAGCAAAATAAGAGAAAAAAAAATTTACATCCCGACTTACTGTTTCTGTACTGCCAAGTAAATTTCTTGTAGGTTAGTCTGAATTTACTTTATAATTTCCATATATTGCGCTTAAAGGCACATAAATCCTTCCGGTATGTCGTGCGACCCGTTGAGAATGGTTTTGGTTAACATTTACACAAGTTACAGTTAATGTCGCAAAATCGTCTCGCACGAAAGAAAAAAACAAGAAAATGACTGTATTGGCTACATTTACATACGTCTACACTAATGTCGCAAAACCGAGTTGTACAAGTAAGCCAACTGGGACTCATGTGCTTTAACTTTTTAATTACCATAGCCTACTGCAGAGTTGTCCGGCTTTTTTTTCCCAATGCCAAAAGGCCATAACAAAACTCTTTTAAGATGAATTTATTTAACATAATGAGGAATTAAGTTGTCTTTAACCCTTTAAGGACCGGTGCGGCGGTGCGCCCGCTGTATAATCATTGTTTACAGCTCTTCTACAAGTCATATCGAAAACTTCCAGCCAAATACAGAGGGAATTAAAAATTACACAGGTTTCATTCCCTTACCTCAACTGGGTGAGAAGCGGCAACTTTTTTTCTACAAGTCAGTTATGAGTTCTTAGCGCGCACGCAGTCCTTAAAGGGTTAAGAAAGTACGCGTTGGGACAGCACATTTTGGTAAGTCCTCACTAATCTTCCTCAGATGGGGGGGGCGGGGGGGTCAGTTGATCCACACACATTTTTGACTTCAAAGTTGGATATGAATTGCTTGCTAACAACAACAAAATAAAAACAACTAACACAACAAACATGCCATCGCTTTATTTTTTTAAGGCAGGCTTGAAGTAGGGCGTGTACCATTCCAGTGTGTGTTTTTTTTTTACTTTCTGGTGGTAGTATTAAGTGTTTGATAACTGGTAAAAGACAAAATCACTGCAGTATTTTAGGTTCACTTAAAAGACCGTGGCCTTACATACAATTCACGGTCTTATGTTTGGATTCAAGACCGGGGTCTTAAATTTGGGTATCTTCAAAGCAAAGGAAGCAATGCATTTTTGCAGCTTGCACATACTCGGAAACAAACGCGCTTGGGTTCCTAGCAACCTCTTAAGCAAGGTGTTTTAAAAAAAAATTGTAACAATTTTCTTAAGAATTAAGTGCAATGCGAACTTTAAATTTGCAAAATAAAGTCATGTAGAAACTAGAAACACACTTAGTATCAGTGTTGTTAATTTATACAAACAACACAAATTTTCACAAATTCTAGCAGACAACATTATCTGCTGGGCGGTAGGGTGCTTAAAGGGTGAAAGTCCTAATAGTTTCAAAATGGTTTCTGCGAGTGTCTGGTTTTGAAAATACTGCAACTCAAAATGTTCCTTGGCCTTTAGCGAACAATTTCTACCGGTAGATTGTTTATTTTTATTCGTGTGCACGTTTACATGAATACATCTGCTTATTGTTGTATCGAAAAATGATTCGGACTGTGAAATCGGCAGTTTTTTTCATGGAGTTTGTGAGTCTCTGGGAAAGGCTTTTGATGAAACTTGCTAACTCCTAAAAATTCCTACGAAACCCGCTGCATATTTTCTGTTTCGGTCAACACAATTAAGCTTGTGAGATTAATGTTGTCAAGTTTAAAATGTCACCCAGCTTCCCAAACGAATAAGAACTTCCTGCCTAGTTTCTGACGTGCGTAGGCCTGCATGAACTCGCACACGCAAGATGCACCTATTGTACTAGGCAGAACGGGTGATATTCAATGCCATCAATTATTCTCTTACTGGCCCGACTAGCAACATTTTCATTCGTTGAAGTCGTACATCATCTGAAGCAAACTAATTCATGCATAAATAACCGGCTAAATTTATAACCTTGAAGTATAAAAGAAAGAAAACCATCAGTGAAGGGGGAAGGGACCCTGGGATTTGAATCAATAAACCTCTGATCATAGTTAAGGGCCCGAAGATAATGTTCAGAATAGATCCTACAGCCTCAGAAGGAGCTGGTAATCTCTTACACTGCTCCAGCTAACACTTGACTGGTAAGGACTTTCCGTGGTCCCCTTTCCAGTCGCTAACCAGATCAACTTCTTCAGGCAATTACGCCGATCTTTGCCCCCACTCAGCTACAATGCCAAACTGTTACGAGCTGTGTTATAGAAAAGATGTCTTATTCTGAACTGTTATTTAGGGCCAACTATTACTAGCAGAAAACGAACACTTTAAAGTAGCGAAAACATTAAAAAATATCCTGCTGAACCTAAAAACAGCAAAAAAATTAAGAATTTGTTTCTCTACTCCCTCAATTATGCAAACACCTGACATGGTTTTGCTGCAATTAAGAAATCGGAGATATCGATACTTTTGTATTAAGAGAAGTGTGTGTATGTATGTTAGGTAATCACGTAAAGTTAAACATTAGGTTTACAGATGCGGGGGCGTATCTCAACATGGCAAAGGGGTAATTATTTGGGAAAATATTTTTTTTACGTTTTTTTTTATTGCTAATTATGCACCATTTATTTATTTCTTTCTTTCTGTGAAAATCGCTTGTCAATACATAGTTTACTTTTTTTTTATTATTTTTTTTGTAAAATATGAATTCATGAAGTTGGCCGGAAGTATGACCGGAAGTTGCAAAGGATTTGTTTTTCAGTCACTTATGAAGTTATAATAGGGGTAAAACGATGATTTTTTTATGCCACAATAAACTGGCGAACAATGTTCCCTTATTAGTAGCTTCTGGGAGTTCTGGTACGTGATTTCGTCACCAGATGGCGTTCAGAACAGAAAACGGCGGCCTCCAGACGTTACTGCAAGCCTTTTCGCTTGCCGTTTTCGTACATTGTGGACAGTATTTTTTTTTTATAAGTTACTTGGAGGAACACATGGAAAACAATGCCTAAGTGGAGCTGCTGCTCAAGCTGTCTGCCTTTTAACAACGGATCCTCGACAGTAAGCAATTATTTTGGCTGTGAACATTCCAATAGGTGAAAATACTGAGATAGCACTGAATACACGGGATGCAGATAGGCTGTACCACAGTTCAAAAAGTCATCTGGAACCACTAAGAGGAGAAGGAAATGTCTAAGAGCAATAAAAGGGTTTGAGGACTCCAGAATTGAAAAAGCTGGTTATGTTTATGGTGGTAGGGATTTTTAAGACTGAGATCATCTGTAAATTAAAGCTTTGTCAACTTTAACCTTGATTTTCCAAAATTGCATGTTTTTATCAAAATATTAAAGTTTTTCATGCATAATTCCTACAATTTTAGTTCAATTTCTTTAAAATTTTGAAGGTAGCCTCGTCAAATATGTGTGAAGATCACATACTAACAGAAAATAGATCACAGCACAAAAAGTAACTTTTTCATTCAATTACTTATAAAGGTGCATATTATTTATGAAGCAAGCAGTCTGCATTAAAGACTGTCCTTGTGAGGATACACAATACACTAGTCTGAGAAAGAAAGAAAAGACTACTGCCCCGACTGGAACTCGAACCCAGGACATCCCGTTTACTAGCCGGGCGCTCTAACCACTGCACTACCGGGGCGGGTACTGACTACAGGCTCCAGTCGAGCTAAGTAACTGTTCAATCCTTCTCAGTGGTGATCTAAAGATCACAAACAAACATACAAGGAGGGAAAGCAACTTTGCTTCTTGGCCTCCACACTAGAAGTAGTAAATAAAGAAAGAAATCACAAGGTAAAGGGTAAATGAAGCAAGCAGTCTGCATTAAAGACTGTCCTTATGAGGATACACAATACTAGGGATCGACCGGATACCATTTTGCCGGATAATTTGATGTCAGTGCCGGATCGGTTCCGGATCTTGGTGCCGGATCCGGGCCGGTACCGGATACCGGGTGTTTCTCACACAAAAATGAAATAAAGCCGTTTTATTTGTTTCCCCTTATAAGTTGCAGCTACGGTGTTATTTTTCGCTTTGTTTCACATTATTTTTTACATTAAACACTCAGAAGTCTTACGCTATTAAGAGTGCCTATAGGCTACAGCACTCCACTGGTTTGACAATGTTGCTAAGTTTTTTGAAACAATCAAATAAAGCACTAATTAGGTTAATCAATCAAAAATATTTTAAATTAAGGATTTTCTCATTGATTAGCCTAGCCTACTGCATTTCGAAAAAAAATTGCAGAATTTTTTTAAATAAAACTTATTTAATTTATTTTTTGCCTAATAAAATAACATAAAAAGCTGAAATACAAAAAAAAAAGAAAAATATTTACAGGTTTAAAAGTGGTTATCAGTTAATCATGCCTGGTTAAAAAAAAATACTTTTTTGTTCTCCAACATATTTTAAAATTTTGTGTAATTATAAATAAAATAAAATAAAATAATAACATACAGCTGAAATAAAAAATAAAAAACTAAATAAATATTTAAAGATTTGAACATGGTTATCAGTTAATCATGCCTGGTTTAAAAAAACAAAATCTTTTCAATTTTCCAAAATATTCTTAAAATTTGTTTAATTATAAATAAAGCCAAATAAAATAATAAAGCTGAAAATAATTTTAAAAAATAATAATAATGTGCAGATTTAAATATGGTGTTATCAGACACATCAGGTTTTGGAGTTGGCTAACTACTCCAACAGTTGACTATCTCCTCCAGGAGTCCAGGTGGGCTCTAACGTTTTGCTACTGCTGATTTGACAGGCAATGTTTACCAAGTCTAAAATCGAATTAAGGGAGCAGATTCTCCAACAAAATGGATTTTGGATACTTCAAAGGCACTCAACATTTAGCCAGTGAAGTAAATACTTGGATTTTTTTCCACAAATTAAAAGATTCAAAGGTGAACCATTTAACGTTTGCAGCTTCGTGCGTTAGGCCTAACTCACTCACCACGTGCGATAAGGAAAACATGCCTGTTACACCTAATATATGCGGCTGATTTTTTTTTTTCGGTTAGCCAAGGTAAGTTTGATAGATCAGAAAAAAATCTAGTGAATTAAAGCTATCTTTGTGGAAATAAACTTTTTTAAATTACGATTTTTTCGCGGAGAAATGAGTCAACTTTCGCTACTACTTTAGTAATAACGCTCGATTTGTGCTCATAAAGGTTTTGATTTTTTGAACATCTTCGTTTCGTATTCTCCAATACATATTTTTGTTACAATATAATTATTTCGTCTGCAATTTTTTATACTCGTAGACCGCTTAGTTATTTTACTAAGATTTTGCTAAGAAGCAAAGAAAAAAAAGAAAGTTGATTATTTGTGCAGGATCCGGTTTAAAATAATTACCGGACCGGATCTTGCCGGATACTGCAAGATCCGGCGCCGGATCCAGATCTATCCGGCCTCGGTCGATCCCTACACAATACACTAGTCTGAGAAAGAAAGAAAAGACTACTGCCCCGACTGGGACTTGAACCCAGGACATCCCGTTTACTAGCCGGGCGCTCTAACCACTGTGCTACCGGGGCGGGTACTGACTACAGGCTCCAGCCGAGCTAACTGTTCAATCCTTCTCAGTGGTGATCTAAAGATCACAAACAAACATACAAGGAGGGTAAGCAACATATTATTTATGTTAATTTAATAAAAAACTAATAAAAAAAAAATACTTCCAGCAATTTTAGGAAAAAGAACCTAGTAAGTGATCCTCTCTATAGCGTTTGTGACAATTCGGTGTTTAGTTTGAATTAAAATGTTAATTAGAACGATAGTTATCACCGATTTCCTTATAGGCCTAATTTGCGTAATTTGTGCTAATTAGCCAGTTTGTATGGCTCAAAATGAAAAAAATGTTCCTATAAAAAATGTTTGTAATAATGATTGGCATAATACCACCAATTTTCGTAATCCTCACTAAAAAATTTAAATAAAAGTTGAATTACCCCTTTGCCACCTTAAATGGTTATTGTAACATTTTTTATATTAATGTAGCTTGCCAGTTTTGAGCTTGACATCTTAAAGAAACATAGTCTGTTTAATAAAATGCAAAATACAATAAAAGTTTCGTTGACTGGTGCTCAATATTTCCAACCATGAATGAACACCTCAATTTTATTTGCAACGCCTTATACACTGCACAACATGAAACCTCATAACAAATACCACACAACTACGAGGGGGAAAAATGTACCTTCACTTCAGCTCCAGATGCTCCTGGCATTAATTCTGCAATTTTGCGCAGATTGATACCTCTGGTGAGATTCATTTTTCGAGAATGAATCTTCAAAATATCAAGTCTAGCCTAGAAAAGCAAATTTACAATGTTATTAAACTGAACCTGCAGTAATTATTATCAGTTTAACACTAGTATTATCTCACCTCCTCGTTTGGAGGTGGGAATTCAATTTTCCTATCGATGCGGCCAGGCCTTAATAGAGCGGGATCCAGTATATCTATTCTGTTGGTGGCCATGATAACCTACAATGAACAAGAGCAAATTGGTGCAGCAAACGAAGGAGCAAAATTTAAATGAATAAATGTATAAACTATACAATAGATATTCTTGTACCTTGATGTTCTTAGTAGCTTCAAATCCATCCAACTGATTTAACAGTTCCAACATTGTACGCTGAACTTCACTGTCTCCACCGGAACCAGATTCAATGCGAGAAGAACCGATGGAGTCTATTTCATCCATGAAAATAATTGATGGAGCATGCTCTCTGAAAAAAAATAAGACAACATGGACCTGTAACTGAAAATTTTATCTTTGATAATAGTGAACAAAAAGATCTGCCCTTCATTAATCATTAAGTTATGACCGTGTCTCATAAAAAACAGCTAGACTCGACTCGTTAACATATGACAAAAAGCTCGCCAAGCTATCGATTACCAGTTAAACAGTTAAGCTTGCCGAGCAAGCTCAGCATCGGTGCATCTTGTGTAAAATAGTGCGTAGTGTATAGTACTATCGTGGGCTGAACCAAATAAAAACAAACCATGTTCCAAGAACAAAAAATTCACTCGATATTATTAAAGCTTCTTTACAGTAATAACGTGTTCTAATGTCCATTGCTTTTCATTTTGCAGGCTAATCAGCGGAGCTGTGTTAGACTTTTAGCGCCTTGTTTTATCATACACTCTTTTTCCAAAGTAGTGTTAAACACCCCCCCCCCCCCCTCCATTCATGTAACCACCCTGGGGGTTATTAACAAGTATGGTTCAGTTTTCAGGTTTTTGAGTTAACATGCCCTGCAGTTAGTAAGGCGGAAATACGCCATTTTGCCAATACAGTAAGAGTAAGACAAGAAACTGGGGGCGCCATTCTTCTTTATCCGTCGGGTAGCAAATTTTACCCCGACATAGCAGTGAGTGCTGTCTTATGATATACGAAAGATGGGTCATAGTTTTTTAAGGTTAAAAAAAAAAAAACGCTACCTTGCCATGACAAACAGCTCTCTGACCATCCTTGAGCCTTCTCCAATAAACTTCTGTACTAGCTCTGAGCCTGAAACTCGAATGAACGTGCATTCCGTATGATGAGCAACAGCGCGAGCCAGCAAAGTCTTCCCAGTGCCTGGAGGCCCATACAACAAGACACCCTGCAAAAATAATGTGTTAGCATCAAGTTTTGATTTTAAAATTTGAAACTAGCAGCAATTATTAAAGGGAGCACAAAACATAATGCAAATAGAGTTATTCACTAAGTTAAGAGACCGATAGCGATGTTTCTTTAAATTAAATGTTTAATCAGGTTGAAATACGATTTGGAATTAGTTTAATAAGCACTAACAACCACTTCAACGAGATGTCTTTTCATTCCTCAAAACTATGCCTAAAAAGCCAGCTGAGCACGATTTTTTTTTAGTACAGACATTAAAGACTTGTTAATTTAGCAGTTTCTCGATGGTACAGCTGTGGAGTCTAGGTGAAACTGAAGTGAGCAACAGCTGTTAGACTTCCTTCCTCACAACACTAACATCACATGCAACTTGTTGGGGGATGAATATTATAAAACGTTTAAAATTGGAAATCCCTTACTTCCCAATGTTAACTTTTTAATGTACACCTTTGGGCATAAAAAATGATCGCACTGCATCGAGGTTCAAGTAGCCCGACAACAATGCAAACTTTTTCATTGTTGTAAATAAGAACATACGTCAATGAAGGCGGAATGAAGTATACATTGTTGATGCCAAAGAGTGGCATTGTTGAATGGCATTGTATAAAGCCCCAGTATAACGAAAACGATCATTTGTTATGCCCAAAGGTGTACCTAAATAAGTTTCGACAGAACTTTTTAATGTACCTAAATAAGCTTTGTCAGATTTTTGTAAGGCAGGACCTAAATGCTTGTTGAAAATTTGCTTCAGTGAAATGAAATCTGCTTTTTGGAATTTGCGTGTTTTTCCTTAGCCCCCATAGAAGCCTACTGTTGAAGTGCATTGCAAAAAAGTCCACCCATGGGTATCTCCAGGGAAGGAAGACCTTTCCTCATAATCGAAGAGCCGCCGCCGAACGGTGGCTTGCAATCCATTTTCTCGAGGGATCCTGACAGCATCTCCTTAGACAACATATTCACTAAGGCTGTACCGAACGAGAATTTGTCAGCCGAACCGAACCAAACCGAACAAACCTTAAATAAGCCAAACACCGAACACTTCCGAACCGAACAAAAATGTACCAAGCCAATCTATTTTAAACTAAAATGTAAAAACTCAGTTCACAAAGATTCAACAAAGCACAAGTTTCTTAACAAATGTAGGTATTTTCACATGGACTTGTTAAGTCCATAGATGTTGAAACTCTTGTTTAAACATAAAAAATCTCCACTATTTTCACATTTTCCCTTATAACTTCTGAACCGTTAGAGCTAGGAACTTGTGGTTTGGACCAACAGAAAGCTGGCGAAAAAACCTTCAAAATGGTGTATTCAAACATCAAAATCCGTCGATTAGAAGTGAAAATATGTTCGGTTTGGTATTTTGCGTTTCAAAGACCGAAGACCGAACACCGAACCGAACCCCCTCTGTTCGGCCATGTTCAGTTCGGTTTGTTCGGTTCGGTACAGGCTTAAATTCACACAATGCTATAGTCAAAATAGGGACACCATACACACTTCCCGATTAAGGATGGAAAGCCAAAGGCTCAACAAGAATTAAATAAATACAGATGCCTATTTACGTTGCCCTATTCCCCGCTCAGGCAGTCCAACATACAAGCCCAAACGTAAATAGGTTTGCATCTGTACTTCCCGATTAAGTTAAACCCTCTCATAGACAAGGAAGCAATCGTGGACACACCGTCTGAAACGGTTCTAACTGTCCTGCAGCTCCAACAAAACTTAGCATTAATCGGCTGAATAACATATATCATTATTCGACAAAAAAAGTTGTTCAAGCGAATACCAAATAAATGCCGAGTATTTGGTACATCTCTAATTTAACAATCTGTGCAAATGAACTTTACATACCTTTGGCTGAGCGATACCCAAAGCATCAAACAACTCCGGGTGTTTCACTGGCAACTCTATCACTTCCTTGATTTCTTTAATCTGCTTGTCGAGACCACCAACCATTTCATACGTGGAATCGGGAACTTTTTCTACCATCATCAAACTCACCAATGGATCAACCTGTTACAAAAAATTCAGAAAAAAATACTAGTTTGTAGGAAACAATAACTCTAACAAAGTACACAGATTACACAGGTATGATCAAATCAATACCTTGTTGGGTAGTATCTTGTGTAATGTGTAGCTGTCATTTCGTAGAGCAACACGACAATTAGGCGTTACATCGTTGATGTCAATATTCTTGTCGATGTCGACGACAAATTTACCTTCAGGATGAACCTAGAGGAAGAAATGGTCGATATCTCAGCTAATGAGCATGTTAAATTCCAAAGAAGCCTAACAGTAGGAATATTTTCTGTGCAGGATATTTCTTGAGCATTGAGGCAATGCAATCACCTTCACTAGAACTTTTTTCTTGTCCATGGGTTTTACTACTTCTCCAACATACGAGCCTTGCTCTTGGAGAAGCTGAAGTTCTTCTCGAAGTAAACGTACTAATGAAGAAAAGAACAAATAATAAACAAAATAATTACAATTTTGTCGTCTAAAATGAAATTTATTGTCATACAAGAAGTATCCGAGAGACCCATTTAACAAATACGACTTGTTAAGAAATTTGTTTCCTCCGTAAAAATATCGGGCAATCAATCTTGTTTTCTAATTAAACTTAAGTTGTATGTATACTGATGGTGGCGCACTGAAGGTAAAATATTTCAACATAGTAAAATATCCTTTGCGCTTCGTTATTTATTTACACACATTCAGTTTTTAACTAACCAAGGCATGAAATTAGTATATCGCATCAAAAGTTGCGCCACAAGTTTAATCTTCAGTGAAGTAAAATTAAGTTGGCGTCGCAGTTCTGAGACACACATTCTTGTCGTGTGACACAGGAATGCTAACCCCTTCCTTTTAGACAGACCAAGCGTCACTATGCATTCTGGGGAACCTTTGGTTCAGATGTCGCTGTTGGTATTTAGATGGAGGACCTTTTCTTTCAGAAGCACGGGCTGAAATAGCCTTTTTATCGTACACGCCATGGTCCCGTCCATGCAGCCTCGGACAATGAATCAAACTGATATACGCTAAACCTAGAGACATGCTAAGTGCGTGTTGCCATCAAGCAAAAGACATGGGAGAAAGCACAGACGGAATATGACATAAAAGATGTATTTCTAACGTTACTTATTTTAAGAAACAAAATTGGACGAAGAATGGGCATACACGTGATAATCCAGATCGTACTAGTACCGTAACAAACAAACAAAAAACGGCTTCGCCATTTAGAAAAAAAAAATGATTAGAGATCACTCGAACGAAACTATGATTTGAGCTCCAATTCCAAGAAGTAATATCGCGACATGCAAACCTCAGTACAAGTACATTCTAGTACATCACTAATCAAACAAAACTGTTGGATATTTTGCACATTAAAAATCACGCTAAATAAAAACACACGCAACACAAACACTTTCAAATCAAGTGCCGTAAACAACAAAATGCCTACAAATTTGAAAAAACAAAAAAATACACACAAAATAAACAATCGCTCACACGAAATATCACTAAACCTGATACGAATAAACACACACATTTCAAGCACAAATTACGTTCACTTTCTGATGTTACTAGTGAGTAAAAATAATCCTTGTTCCCTGGAATTGGAGTTCAAATTAAAGTTCACTTCGTTTGAGTGAACTCGTAATCAGTTTTTTTTTTAATTTGCATACTGTTACAGCTACGAGTTCCATGGGGTTACAAGCTCTGCTTTTTTTTTCTCTATGGTGAAGCAGTTTTTTTTTTCCAGTTAATTTCGTCGTAGTCAGTTTGTTAATAGAGTCAGAAAATTCGAGCCGTGCTAATAGATGACAATGTAATTAAGCTATCACAAAAAAGGTCATTACAAAAACATGCAACTGAAGACAAAATTTGGTAACAATTACACAAAATTCAAGTTCAGAACTAATTACTCAGTCCAGAATTTGACGATCCAAAACAAACATTCAATGACCAGTGTCTTACCGAGTAATTCGGCTTCTTTGGTTGTAAACGTTCCTGTCAGACACTGCATTAGCTATATTTGGATTGCTTAAAGCGGGAGTGTCGTGCACATTATTTGAATTTGCGCTCTTCTCCATTGGTCTTAATTAGTCCATCTGGATGCGGCTTGCTGCTACATCCACGTGTGAAAAAGAGAGCCAGTTTCAAATATTGTACACGATACTCGTATTGCAAGCAATCCAAATGTAGTGAATTTAGTAGCTGACACCAACATTTCCACCTAAAGAAGACGCACGACTCAGCATGATGCTGGTTATCGAGTGTTTTGGATCGTCGAAAATTCTGGACCAATTAGTTCTGAACTTAAATTTTGCACAATTTTTACCGAAATTCATGTTCTTTAGCGAAGACTGAAGACAGAATAAGGCGATTATAACAATAAAGCGTAGCAAATCAGAATTGCTTGTTATAGTAGGTAAAATCGGCCTCAATATATAATTATGACAAGCTGGCACAGTTAGGTCTACTTTTTCATGTTCCATACCCAATTTTTCAGAATAATGTTTATTGCTCACGAGAACCAACACTAAAGACGATACATTTCCAAGGCCAATTTAAATCCAGTTTCAAGGCTACGTATACTTTAAATTACGATAATTTCACACGTTTTCTTTTTTCTTGAAAAATCTGGCTTTCAGGTTATACGAGAGTGTGGGTTACACTACGGTTTTTTTTGCATCCTAAAACAAAAAAAAGGCCCATTTCTCAATAGGCTAAACGTTCACGTACTCGCGCTGCAATAATACGAATCACGTGAAAATAGAGTTGAAAATCATAATACTCCCACATTTTGCCATGAAGCTAAGGTCTCCAGAAGAAGCTTAAAATCTAAGAAGTTAGCATAAACACTTTGTGCATTTAAAAGCACACCTGCAACCAGGAACAGGCCTCAAGCCCGAAGGCCTGTCTCAGCCGACGCAAAGCTTTCAATAAAAGAAAAGGGCACTTTTACGTTACTTAAATCATACACTTGGCCCATTACTTTCTCCAGTTTCCCAAATAATTTACATCTTCAACACCATGGGAGAGTTCACCAGACAGAATACGCTTACCAAAACCAGATAGGTGAACTCCGTCCCCGGCCATGCTCCCCTAAACTTGGAATCCCTTGAGTACCGACGCCATGTTTGCGACATGTGCCTTGTTTACTCTGTGCTGCACAGGTTGGACGGGGGAAATCTTGCTGGTCTTTTTGATGTCTGCCAATCTTCGCGCACTCGAGGCCACACTTTTAAACTTTTTGGCCGTACGGCAAAATTGAACTGCCAGTCCCACTTCTTTTCCTTCCGTGTGGTCAACTGGTGGAATGCGCTTCCAGAGGCCGTTGTCTCTGCACCGTCATTGCGGTCATTCCGGAGAAGTCTTGCCGATTGCAACATTAGCGGGTTTTTGCATCGATTTTAAGATTTAGTGGGTGTTATTTATTTTTTGTACATTTGCGAGTCTGTGTCACTTTTAGTTTATGCGAGTGTCATTCCATTTTTTTAATGTACTTTAGCGTTCCGAAGTAGTACTTTGTCTTACACTTCTGTGTACTTAAAACACTTCGTTGGTCTTATTTTGCTTGTATTATCTTGTGTTGTTTAATTTTACAGAACCAGTGTAGTGCCTACATCTGCCCTGTTGGTCTGTTTTCCGTTAGGGAAATAAACATTATTATCATATCTCTTGTGATAATTCATGAAAACGTGTAGCTCTTGTTTCAAGATTTCCGGTGTTTTAATTGTTAATATCGAAATTTGAAATCAACTTGCAATAGTAGCATATTTCATTCTACATTCGAGCACCGCGTTGTGGATCGCTTACTCAGCTCTAGTCTGGTCTACTTCCTCTTCCTGAACAAAGAGAAGAGCGACTGACACGTGTAACCGATAGCACCACTGGCATTTTTCATGGACGAACAATCGTGCACTGCTGGTTATTTACGGTACCAATCGTTAAACGTTCTAAAAGATATGCTGTATAAAGATAGTAAACAGTATAGAACGACAAAATAGCTTTATTTTACCTTGGATTACAAGATAATAAATGTGCTGGAAGGCCAATAGCATGGTGTTATGGTACGTCTTAGTGAGCTCGTTCAAACTTGGTTAAAACTTTAGATTACTCATGGGTTATACAGGAGTGCGAGTTATACAAGAGTTTTTTTTTTACACAACTGGTGCGGGCTATCTGAGAGGCAGGTTATACGCATGAAATTACGGTATCCAAAAATACCCAATAACTTCTAGTGTTGACTAGTCCATGCTATTTCATAAACTTTTAAGATGTGGTTCGTTTATTTCCAACAGTCACTGCTGATTTCGTTACTTTAACAATCATGCAATGAGTCACTACATCGCGATAAATAATCTAAGAACTTGGCAGATAGAAGAAGAGAAACACAACAACTAACAGCAAATGGACTAGCTTTTGTTCAGCTGCCTTCTGCGAAAAATTGCTTGTAGTTTGCAGCATTTTTCTTAAGTCTCAAGTACAACCTGCATCAAACCTCAGTTTTCAGTAGGAATACATTCGTCTGACAAACCATCTTATTTATTTACTACTATCACAGTGATCAACCAAATTTTGTCAATCATACTACGCAAAAAAAAAAAAAATAAGGCCATTACAAACCTCTGATCCAATAAAAATTCCCATTTTCACGGGTATTTCAAACTTAAGGCTTTTTAAGGAATTCTGGACAACACTGGAATACCCCTTTATCAATTTCTTACCTTTTGCATTAAGTTCATTTCTTTGAGCTTGTAAACGCCTTAAATTTTGGCTCTTCTCCGTCACGATAAGCTGTAAAAGGACAAGACAAAATTAAACGCTAACGTTCGAAATGCCAAACATTTAGACAGAATTACTGTTGCAGCTCTGTGTGTTGCACAGTTGACTAGATTTGTCCAAATGAATTTTCAAGAAGCCATTTTGCTTATCTTCGAAAACTGAAAAACCTGGAGAATCACATGCTGTTGAGTTACTTCCAGTTTGTGTAGTCCATGGTTTGACTTTTGTGTTGGATCGCTGATACCGTATATCGCCCATCTCCACCTGGGGAAAGGGGGGGGGCCCTAACAACGTTATTGCACGATTTCTGACTTTAAACCATAAAGCATTTCAGACCGTCTTTTTTCTGCTAAAATTACCTAAACGCTAAAATACATTCAAAGAAATTATAGTTTATCCCCTTTACATCGCGGCTTTTCTGTACCAAATTTAAGTAAAGCTACACACACAAAGCAAATTAAATAATACTAGTAAACTCAAAAACTTCCAGAACAAATATGAATAAAGCATTGTGTTAATGCTAGACCGACCCCAGATCACGTACATGAAAAGATCGCCTAAACACAGCATTTCCTAAGATGGATTTAGGCCTAAACACCCTCCCTGCACAGAAGATAGATTTGAACTGTAACTTTGTAATGGCTATTTTTACGTAATTACTTTTAACAGCCCAAGAGTATTTATTAGGCGATTTACGGTGCTTTTTTAAAAATTTTTGCTGCCACAAGTTTTGAAATAAAGAAACTAACAAGCAACGGCCTCTTGAAAATTCACATGAACTACATTAATCAATCCAACAATTCGGCAAAACTGGGATAATGAATTAGTGCAATGGCAAGATATATGCACAGTAAGCTCTATAACGAACTACGTCCTAATGCACCAAAAGAAAAGGTTCTTTATACAGAGAGTTCTCATACGGAAGGTTTCTCACAATGTCGGCGAGTGAAGCAAGCCAACTTCAAAATTCCCTATACAGTGCAAGGTCACATGACAGATAAACTAAATCCATGTTTTGATTGTACTGTCAGGATAGTTCGCAAACTGTAGTTTTACAGTTCATGCAAAACGTTGAAATTTGGGTTGTGGTTCAACCAGATGTGGTGTCTGATGACATCAACTTGACCTTTGACCTAAACTGGTTCCTTACGCCTAAAAAAAGTCTTAGTTTTCGTAACATCGCGAAAAAAAATAGGTTCGCCAGGTCAGAATGCATATATATGTACAGTATTTTTTTTTTTACATTTAATTATACACTGAATTTGTGCATAAACCCACAGCAGTTTGCATCAACTTAAGTGTAGGCCTACAAAAACCCAATTTTTCCGTCAGTCAAAATTGGTTTCTATTGCCATATCGAAAATATACACTACCTGCAAATTGCTGTATTCAGTCCCTGCAATGCTGTTTTCCTTGGAGGAATTTAAAACTCTTAGGATACACCCAGATTCACTTCCCATCTGCGCATGTGCCAGCACAGATCCTCCACAAATGGGGTTACAGCGATAGCCAGCCATCTGGTTTTCCTCTCGATCTGTCATGGTGGTGACTCTAGAGGGGAGGTTGGGTGGGTACAGGTAGTGTAGATTTTCAATAAGGCAATAGAAACCAATTTTGACTGCCAGAAAAACTGGGGTTTCTAGCTCCCAGCACGAAAATATCAACTATCTGTAAATTTTTGCATTTACAGATAACCTCGTCATCAGAGGTGGCGGGCACCCCATGACGAGTACCCAAGGGTTGCGAGCTGGGCCCCCATGGAGAACGAATCAATGCTTAAAGGCTATCTGCCAGGAAAGCTACTTCCATAGCGAACGAGAGACGTTTGGGAAGTGTTTAAGTGTTCAACGAGTTTAATTGCGTTCCTCTAATGAGAAAATGAAAATGGACGGGGAGAGGGGGAGTCTTGAGAATACACAGTCTAGTTTACGCAAGAGTGATGGCTGGTAAAACCAAGATGAAGTGAGGCCCCACTGACAGGATCGAGTTCCATGTAGGGAAGGTTGAAGCCATCTTTGAAGTTCAAGAGCAGAACCAGGCCACAGCTGTTGAAGTGTTCGAATTGTGAACAGTTGGGGGGGGGGGGGGCCCCAAAAAATGTTGTTCAGAGTTTATGTCACACAGACAGTGTGGCAGATTGAACAGCCGTTCTAGTTTTTTTTCTTTGAAAGGGGAAGGAAAAAAATGTTGAAGTTGAATGTCGAAACGTAAGCCTCCACATAACATTGGATTGCAAGGAACCTGGGGGGGGGG